>JAWQEG010002281.1:177500-391897 GCA_033782935.1 Petrolisthes cinctipes
TATGTAGTATGAACGTCTGCCAATTTTAGATAGCAATCATATAGCAAAGGTAAAAATATATGAAAGTATCGTGAAACACAATTCAAACCAAGATGCATATGCAGGCTATCAAAATTATGCATCACCTCTTTTTTTTATACTCTACACAACGATCACTGTTACAAAAGGAGGGGTGTTTACGTGGTTCAGAATGCGTCGTGTGGTGTGGCATAATGTATTGTGCTGTATATATATTACCGACTGTCACTGATGCTACATACTGTGGAATAAATGGGCCCGCAATGGTGAGATGCGATCCGTCTAAGATTAGGTGTAGATGACATGTGCTGAGTGAGTAATGATGGGAAGTTGTTAATTAAGGGGAGAATTTCTTGTTGATGAATTGGAAGGTCTCTGATTCCTCCGAACTATACCACGAAACAGATCCTCTATATTAGTACCACTGAGAGTGTCTGTTTTCTGGCATAGTTTGGAGGAATCAGAGACCTTCCAAAATACCAACAAAAGAATCTCCTTTACTTAATTAAGTGATGAAAACAGAGAAAATTGTTGTGTCTGTTGAATAATGAGTGATGTATGTATGTATGTACAGCTGAGACGTTCCAACTATTAAAACTAAATGAAGCAAAGACGTGACCGTGTTGTATGATGAAAGAGGCAGAGATGAGATGCGTTGAGCGATGACCGAGACCAAGATTTTCAGAGTATACCGCAAGCATCCCGTGGGAGAGATCTGGTCTGCTCCTCTCATCACTCATGCAGGTGTAGATGGCAGATGCTGTCCAGTCATCCCCTTCTAATCAGCTCAGCCTTGCGTACATAATACTGTACTAGCCAGGTTAAGGGTTATAAAGTCGTTGTCAATCTCTATTAAAGCATTAAATAATTATGAATAGCTGCATTAATTAACTGGGTCGTTTAAAGTTAAGGAGTTTGAGGGTTACGGTACTGATTCCCTTAAAACGATTATAATATAACGTGGTGCACTTACAATTGCCTCTTCAATAAATATCGCTGCTGAACAATACAGACATCGAGTTAATTTATGGATTCAAGATTTCTCATCAATCTACCTCATTTCCCCACCACACATTTTATTTTCCTACCGAACGTCGTCAATATCATTATCGTCCATTATTTGTTTGTCTAGAGCAACGTGAGTGTTATATAGTAAGTTCATTGACAGTAACTGGGTTGATAAGTTATATGCCGGTGATCCTGGTTGCTGCACTTATGATTAAAGTGGGTGTGGTTGTTGTGGTTGCAGTGGTTGAACAACAGTGGCACCGGGACTGTACGGACGGGGAGACATCACATAGCAAGCCTCTTCTCGCTAAAGGGAAATTTCTTTTTAGCAAAACTGCACCATTTTGGTTTGGTCATAACAGTGAAATTTGAGATAATATTTGGTCTGAACTAGTAAATTTGAATAAACTTTATAAACTTGAATGAGAACGAGTGACAAAGCGTTATGTCAAAACATGTTATTATGGATAAACATATTTTAGGTCAGTATAGATTATGTTTGCTGAGGACGTGTTAGGTTTAATAATGTTATGACAAGAAAGGCTACGTTAAGCTTAATTTCTCTCTCTCTCTCTCTCTCTCTCTCTCTCTCTCTCTCTCTCTCTCTCTCTCTCTCTCTCTCTCTCTCTCTCTCTCTCTCTCTCTCTCTCTCTCTCTCTCAAGTAAGGACAGAATAAACCGAATCTAGTCACATAATGCTAAAGCGAAGTGAGTGAGATAAACTTGGGGGGGAAAGCAGAGTAATATATCTATGCCCTGTACCTTGTCAGAGACTTTGGGGTTAATTCTATTGGAATGAGAAGTGTATCGGTGCCAAGAAATATGTGAGTCAGTGTGTTGGTTGCAGTGTGGTTGTCTGTGAACACTTTTAGCTGCCATCGTCCGTCATCATTTTCACCGCTTCTCCTCGCCCATTAGTCACCCACAACTTTCTCCTTATATTTGCACTTGAGTGTGTGTGTGTGTGTGTGTGTGTGTGTGTGTGTGTGTGTGTGTGTGTGTGTGTATGTGTGTGTGTGTGTGTGTGTGTGTGTGTGTGTGTGTGTTGTGCTTCTATGTGTGCATATGTAGTGCAAGTAAAGACAACATGTAGTTTATTAATGGACTGTATATATGAGATGGTGGATATAACAAGTTACACTGTAGATGAATTAACAGCCAGACATCAATTACAAACGAAACAACACAGACGACATAGACGGACAGAATAATAAATATACATCCATATAGTATGGGAATCTGCGGTTTTACGTCAAGGACGTTCCTCCCGGCCAACTGATGACTGTCATCAAGTGAGTCAATGCAAGCAAGACCACTCATGTTAATAATAAGGGTCTCTCTCTCTCTCTCTCTCTCTCCTCTCTCTCTCTCTCTCTCTCTCTCTCTCTCTCTCTCTCTCTCTCTAAATAAATAAATAAATAAATAAATAGATAAAATATATATATATATATAAATATTTGTGTGTGTGTGTGTGTTTGTAGTTTGTGTGTGTGTGTGTGTGTGTGTGTGTGTGTCTGTGTGTGTGTGTGTGTGTGTGTGTGTGTGTGTGTGTGTGTGTGTGTGTGTGTGTGTGTGTGTGTTGTGTGTGTGTGTGTGTGTGTGTGTAATCAAGACCGCGCAAAAACACAAAGACAAAAGAATCACACTTCATAAGCCAAGGAAATTAACAATACTTGAGAGGAAGAGAGAGAGAGAGAGAGAGAGAGAGAGAGAGAGAGAGAGAGAGAGAGAGAGAGAGAGAGAGAGAGAGAGAGAGAGAGAGAGAGAGAGAGAGAGAGAGAGAGAGAGAGAGAGAGAGAGAGAGAGAGAGAGAGAGAGAGAGAGAGATCATGAGAACACAAGACAACAAAGATATACTCGTATCTTTTTAGTGTGTGACCCGAATAACCTCCTCTGAGACAACCCCTGCTAAATACAGCCTAAGATTCACACCGGGTATTTTCCTGAGCGTTAATGAAACCTTTGCTCCTCTCCTCCCCAGCCAAGTCGTGATGGGGCGGGGCACACTAATGAGGGTCGTAATAGAGCCCTAATCATGTTTGGATGTAGAGGTGCATGCGTCACACACACACACAGCGGCACAGTCTGTATTTGCAGGCGGTGCGGCTGTAACGGAGTGTTTGTATACTGTTATGTCTATATAGTCACTTTTTGCTTTTCCGTACTTCCTTGACTCATTTCCTGTGTTGCATGCCAGAGAAGGCTTATATAGAACGCAACCCAAGCTTAGCCTATTTTTAACTGGAAGAGAACAATGCAATATACCTTCACTGTATTCAATTTATTTTACAGCAAAGATGTTCCTGGCCCAGTCTAACCTCCCACTACATATTAGTTTAAAATACGTACCTGAATATTACGTTTACCAATGGAGTTATATGAGTAAAAGGCGACAAGATGAGGTTGTAAGCTGTAAATTGTCTCCTTGCCTGAATTTAATATACACATGACAAATGCTTTGATGTAAGTGTTCCGTCTCCTATGCTATAGTTTTACTCTTGTTTATCCCTGACAGGTAAGTAAATCTAACTAAAATTGTGTATGCTTGTGTTGTAAACCATATAATATTTTCATAAAATTTATCTAAACTTTTCTAATAGGGTACAGTCGGCATAGGGAATTCGTACACAGGACATTGGTTAAAGCTTTTTTTTATTCTGCACTTACTGTAGGCATTGCTCTGCTGACTGATTCAAGTATGAGCCTTATAAAATTACTAGAAAAGTTTGATGTAAGAAAAATGATATAGTAAATTATTTAGTTGTTAAGAAATCTTTGATGTCACAATGGTCTATGCGAATTCCTGAGGCCGACTGTACATTCTGGAACACTGTCTGATTCCAGTATAAATATTGGAATGTACTCGGAATGTGTATGTAAGAATAAATTACTTAGAAGGCAATCGGTACATTTTCACTTGGATTAAGGGGGTGCGGGAATAGGGGGACAGGCTTGGGGGGTTTAGGTGGGTGCGGGGGGTTTTGGGGGGGTGCGGGAGTAGGGGGACAGGCTTGGGGGGGGGGGGGGGTTAGGGGGGTGCGGGAATAGTGGACAGGCTTTCTACCCACCCCAAGCCTGTTCCCCTATTCCCGCACACCCCAATTCCCCCCCCCCCCAAGCCTGTCCCCCTACTCCCGCACCCCCCTAACCCCCCCCCCCCCCAAGCCTGTCCCCTACTCCGCACCCCCTTAAAGAAAAGCACTGTAATACCGATGTGCGTTCCTCCACTCTCACACAACAAGCTTATAATAATAGTAAGTATAGTTGTTGTTGTTCTTCGGTGCGTTCACATGAGGTTAGAACAGTTCCATTAAATCATCGGTAAGTAGTCAAAGAAAATTTCCCAGGTTAAGTGCCGCGGTTACGAGTGTTAATGGGAGCATGTGTGTTTTTGTGTTGGTTAAGGAGGATGTTGACAGCTGTGAGCTTTATGGCGCGTATAGAGGCAAGAGGATGGTGGGAAAGTTGCAGATGAAAGCAGAAACACAGTCAACAATAGCAGGCGTGAAGTGTGTGTGCATGCATGGTTGTGTTGCTCCTCTCATCTCACCTGCTGAACCACACGTAATGAACACAAAATTAATGATCTCTTATGCATATTACTTTGCTGATAGCCAGATATTTGTTCATAGTGTAAATTGTTTTTATGTTGTTAAAGTATGGTTGTAATAATCAAGTCAAACATATATAATATATTTATACAGTAAAACCAGCAAATATTTGGCAACGCACTGAGGTATTTTCGAAGATCTCTCAGGCTCGTAATTCAGAATTTAGAAATCAAAATTTTCCCCACTGAGTGACACAAGAAAACACAATGCATTGTTCTGAACACAGTGTGATTCACCAGTCAGCTGAATGACAAAAACATGAGTATGGTAGACGCCTCATGTGAATTAACCAACGGAACCGAACCTGGGAATGTCAAGGCAGTTAGTCAGTCGTTCTGGGACTCATGTGCTGTAACTATAACGTGAATGATGTCGTGGAAACTGGTGTGAGAAGGAGGAGCCTGGCAGAGGCTGTAACAAATGAGAAGAAGAGGCATGTGAGACAAAAGGCAATGGGGTGAGAATAGGGTAGCTTGTTGTGGTCATTTTACAAGGCCATCAGTTGTTGTTTACTAACGAGGTCCCGAACGTGTTTCAGTCCTCGCACTGGTACACACAACTCAAACACTATCGCTGCAAAACAAGTACAAGTAGGCCTACTCTCACACACATAAATGTAAACACACACACACAAACACACAAACACACACACACACATGCAGACCTGAGTGCACGAGGTAGGAAGAAGAGGCATGGTGCTGGGGGTTTGTAGATTGCAGAGTACAGTACATACATACAGTTCGTTTTTGATGGAAGAGAACCATTACTCACGTTCAGAAAAATGATGACCACAACCAAGCCCAGGTCGGACTGGATGGCCTGCACCAGGTTGGAGAATGCACCGGTGATTGCTGAGACGGGACCAAACTGCCTCGAGGTGGCCGTCAAGTCCGTACTTATTTCCTTAGAACGATCATTATTTGTGTCCATCTTCGTCTCTTCACTCCCGGCCAACTCCGTGCCTAGGTCCTCAACACTATCATTATCTGTCTCTATCTTCGTCTTTTCACTCCTCTCGGTTTCTCTGGGCTCCGTCTTTTGTCTCCACGGTGGCTGCAACATTTCCTGAGAGCTGACATCTCTTGTGTGTCGAACTTGACTCAACTGTAGTTCCTTACTCTCAGGTTCATGATTGCCGAATAATTTAGAGTCTTGTGAGCTGTTGGCCTTCTCTGGTCGCCGTTGCAGACTGAGTTGTTCTCCTCTTCCCTCAGCAGTTTGAGTACCAAATAACACCGATTTTATTGAACCGACGTCCGTAGTCCGTCTCGGTAACAAACGGAACCTTGCTAATGATTGCTTCGGGTGGGTAAGGTAACGTGGACGCCTTACACTACCACTCACCGACCACAACCAATGATGTAGTTCTCTGGCCCAGCTTCTCTCATCCAGCTGGACCGAGTTGGCGCCAATATAAGAGTTGGTGCCAAGGTCCGAGGATGTAATGTTATGTTCACTGTCTTCCTCTCTCGTTTGAACCTCTGAAGTTTTCATGTTGCCGGTATTGTTGTTATATCTATTTGGATCGGTGCCGTCACTCTTTGTCGTGTGGTTGGTGTTGTAATGATAATTTTCACTACCATATCCGATGCCATTTGTTTCGTTTTTCCCAGATAGTTTACCAGACCCATTCTTGGCACCTTCTTTTATATTGTCCTGTTTGTGCTTTGTCTTTTTGACGGTAAAGAACTGGATCAGGTTTTGTTTTTTTGTGGAGTTCTTTTCGTCTCTGAATACCAGCTCCTTCGGGACGTATTGAATACTGACAGTCGGGATCCGAGTCTTATTCCCCTCATCGGTTTCAGAGGTTGTCGGTTTGTGTGAGAGATAGACCAGCACTGCCATGTCCTTTAATGTCTTACCCTCGGGAAACTCACTTGGCTGTGTAGTCCACGTGGTGGTGTTGAACCCATAGGATGAGCTTTTACTGTTGTATAGTTGAAGAGCTTTGAGGAGATGCATCCAGGCCACACCTCCCCCCCTGTGTGCCAGGCCGGATGACACAGCCTCAGTGTGTGGGTGTGTCACGGCACCAGCAATGTCGTACAACAATGAGGTGCCGGCAATCACCGTGCACCATTTCAGAAACCACAACATCTGAGGTGGCATCTTTTATTCCACGCGAGAATTCCGTTCTATTTTTTCCCTGTTCACGGACTTCCACGGTCGACTGCCTCAGCGACTGACAAACTAACTGAATCACTCACACAGATGAAGGTCCAGTGAGAGTGACAGTGAAGGAAGGGACGAGTCATGCCCCTCTAGTTTGGTCTACATTCACAGTCTATGGTAGATGGGACCTCCATTGGGGTTTACTGTTTTCTGTAAACTTAAAGTCGCCTATGTAGATGAGGCTGTGGAAAACTCTTTGACACTTAATGTTGTGTTGGAGTAGCAATTAGCCAGTATATGACAATGCATATCCCATTTGATGTGGGTTGATAATGAATCCTCACATAATACTTTTCCACTCAAGTAAAATTAATTCATCCTTACTTTCAGTCAGGAAATATGGAGATTAATCAACAAGTATCCGTTCCTTCAAAATTTTCCAGTAGAATAATGTACTTTTCTCCTCAGCTTCCAGGTAATATTCTTATCTTATGGATATGGCACAGTTACGAAATAATGTATCTTAAGATGCATATATTGTCAACTTGAAATAGGAGTTACAGTTTTCCTCTGACTCTTTCATTGTACAAAGCACTGCACCAGTTATTTTATTCACAGCTGAGTATGGTAATGGTCTTGCACACACACACTCCCTTCACCTCACACAACCACGAGTCCACAGCCCTATAGAAGGTGCACTGGTGTCTTCTGCTACATGGGGCTCAGTTCAGGCACTTAATAAAGGAGATCTGTGTATATATATCACTTAAGCTTTGAAGTTTTATCTCTCTTCAGCAACACTATTAAGGTCGAGTAGTATAATGACAGCAACATACAGCTTTCTTCACTCCTTCACCCTCCGCGATAGTATTACTCCTCTTTATTGAATCGTATGAATGATATGCATTTCTTTTAAGTCTTTCATGACACCAGAATGAATAAATATTGTGAGATCCTTTATGAAAACAAGTTCAGGCTAATACCAGGCCTAATACAAAGCAAACTCAACTTAATATTAAATGTTAAATCATATTGCACAATCGTTGAGAGTCTTTGATAATACAAAGTTGAATGAATATTGTACTGTACATGTAAGTTTTTATCAGTGACTTGTTAAATGAGCTTCCTCCAGGTTCTTAATCTTTCTAGTATGACTAAATGTTATGTGTGGTGTGAGCTCTGGACAACATTAGAGGTGTCACATAATTTTGACCTTATTTTCTTTTGGATCAACATTGATTTGTACAGACGTGTGTGTGTGTGTGTGTGTACGACCTATAGAGGACTAGTGTTGGTGGAGTGCGTTTGAAGTACGGTACTGGTGGGAGGAGGAGGAGGAGTTTGAGGCAGTAAATATTCCTGCAATTCTGTGTTTTCTATAAATTTCTCTCGGGGGATCAGTGAACGTGAAACTGTTGTTATGATCGGGTTGGTGATAGACCTCCGGGGGAAATTTTCTAGGGATAACCAAGCAAGCCTTTTTCTTCAACAATTTTCTTGGATTATTATTTTTTAAACAAAAGAAGATATCGAGGCTTTGGGAATCTACGAAAGCTGCAGCTCTGACTTATCCTCAAACACTCTCGCACAGAATGGTGTATACAGTGTCAATGCTTACAGAATTATCTCCCACTTGGCTGTTATCAATATTTACAGGATAATTAATTAACTACTTGGTCTTGTCAGCGGGAACAGGAATATCATCAACTACGCTTCTACTGATGCGTGTCTGCTTATAAACGATCGAGTTATACAGTGAATGGTGGGCGGTGCAGTCAAAGTGGAGGAGAGTAGAGAAGGAGCAGCAGCAGGAAGGCAGGAGAAAGCCACGTCTGCTCCCGAACCAGCGTCAGAAGAGACTGAGGCAAACAACAGAGTCAGACAGGCAGGCTAGGTGGGGTGGAGGGTTGGATAGGGCACAGAGGAGGACCTAGAAACCGTGACAATGCATCACTTCCACCTCCCTGTGCCTCCTTTCCTGTCTGTCTGTCTGTCTGTCTCTTTTCATCTTGCCTCTCTGCCTCCTTTTCTGACCTCTTTGACACCTTTGCTTCCTTCCTGATTCTCAGACACTCCTGCTTTCTTTCCTACCGGTCTTAGATATTAAAGATAAACTATATATGTATGTATTCTCCTACGTGTCAACTTCCCTGCCTCCCTTACATATCTGCATCCTTCTTATGATAATGTCTGTACACTTCATCCTTTTTTCCTATCATTTCTCATCATTGCTTCACCTTACCTCCAAAATTCCTATTACCAAACTGTTTTTCTCACTCCCTGTCTCTCACGATCTCTTCCTCTCTGTGTTGTTTTCCCTAGACTTCCCTCACCTTCTTCCTACGTTCCTGCATCGTTCACTTCATCCCTCCACATCCCTCTTTTCCTTTCTATTTTGTCCAATATGCCTTCTTCTCCCTCCCTGCCACTCTCCCTACCACCGTCCCTGCCACTCTGTCTACAACCCTCCCAGCAAAACTCACTGCCAAACTCCCTGCATCCTTCCCTGCCACCTTCCCTGCCACACTCTCCCTGCCTTCCTCCCTACTACCCTCCCTGCCACCCTATCTACCACCCTCCCTGCCAAACTCCCTATCACCCTCCTTACTACCCTCCCTGCCAAACTCTCTATCACCCTCCCTGCCACTCTCCCTGCCTCTCTCCCTGCCACCTTCAACTCTCTGTTTACATTACCTTGCTCCTTCTCTTTGTCACTGTCAGATATCTTTTTTTTTTTTTTTTCATCTCTGTAAGTCTTTTCTCTCAGCGTTCCACTTTCCTTTCTTTTCTGATGTTATTTATTCTTAAACAATAAAAGCTCAATTTCCTTCTTTCTTGCATATAATATTGGTCTTTCTAATATTTTAATTTCTAGCTATAAATACATCCATACCGGTACATATTTTTTTCTTCTGTATAAATACCCAAGCACCATTCTGACTCGAAAAGACAGATGCATATATAATATTTACATTTCTATATAAATAATAATGCTGAATAACCATATCCATTAATTTCATATGTGACTACTTAGGGTAAAGCCTGATGTGGTTATGTTTTTATTACAATTTCTGATCACTAAAAATGTGTGAAATAAGTCATATATATATATATATATATATATATATATATATATATATATATATATATAATATATATATATATATATATATATATATATATATATATATATATATATATATATATATAGAGAGAGAGAGAGAGAGAGAGAGAGAGAGAGAGAGAGAGAGAGAGAGAGAGAGAGAGATAGATATAGATATAGATATAGATATACATAGATATATATTTTATTATATTTCTTTCCCTTAATATTCTCATGTATGTACAGTATCCAATTGCCAGTCTACATTCATGTCCTCACCTCCTTCAACCTGTCTGCTGCTGTTTACGGTAAATCTTCCCTCCTTTAATTCTACCTTACCTGAATTATTTCCTCTCGACCTTTTGACTCGCGTTTTTTAGCTCTATCTACCTACCTTCCTACTAACTCTTTCCGTTCCTTCCCACTTACGTATATGAAAAAAAATAAAATACACACACACACACTCTCTCTCTCTCTCTCTCTCTCTCTCTCTCTTTCTCTCTCTCTCTCTCTCTCTCTCTCTCTCTCTCTCTCTCTCTCTCTCTCTCTCTCTCTTTCTCTCTCTCTCTCTCTCTCTCTCTCTCCTCTCTCTCTCTCTCTCTCTCTCTCTCTTTCTCTCTCTCTCTCTCTCTCTCTCTCTCTCTCCTGGTTCCTGCTGGTCTCGTATCTTACTCAGGCTAACGTCACATAATCTTACTTGCCACAGGGAGGATCCGTGAATAATAATGTGTTTACAAAGCCTCGTGCAGCTGATAAAAAAAAAATATATTGATTCTAATACTATAGCATCTCTACCTGTCTGTCTCCTTTACATCTGCTGATTCCCTTACCCTCACTATGTAAAAGTTGGACCAATTAAACACTCGACTACTCGCTTCTTAACATATCTATTATTGGTGCTCATTAAGGGGGTGCGGGAATAGGGGGTTTGGGGGGTGCGGGAATAGGGGGACAGGCTTGGGGTGGGTTAGAAAGCCTATCCCCTATTCCCGTACCCCCCTAACTCCCCCCCAAGCCTGTCCCCCCTACTCCCGCACCCCCCCCCCCCCCCCCAAGCCTGTCCCCCTATTCCCGCACCCCCTTAAAGCGGAGGGTATACTTTTGGTACATTGGAGTGTCGTGATTCCTCCAAAATATGCCAGGAAACAGAGCCAGATTATCAAAAATATTGGTGGACTGTTGCTTGGAATAGTTTGGAGGAATCAGTTGCTCCAGATTTACCAACACTATACTACCCCCTTAATGATAGATGTTGCAGGCACAATTTCCATGCACAGATCGGAACGAGAGATTGGTTTGTTTCAGGCTATCTTAGACTGAATCCATTTGACTATATTGTAATGTTTTCCTTTGTCGCATCATTTGTCTTTGGTGTAAGTTAATAGGTGTGCTAAAGATCCAATGTCCAAAGCTTAGGGTGATTAACTAAGAATACACTATGATGCATACAACAGTTCTATTCATACTTGGTTTTTGATATAATACCAAAACACATTTTTAGCAATACAAAATAGAACACCGGTATGTGCTGATAACGACTCTGACCTCAATTAAGAATCAAGACCTGAAGATAACGTCATCAGAAGAATGAGGACAATTGTATATGAACTTGGAGCACAAGAAAATATAATCACAGATGAGAAAGAAGTGGAAGAAGGGGAAAACATCGTGGAGAATAGAGAGAAGTCCACGCGGCGACAATTTCACAGAACTTGGGTGGAGGTGAGCAACACGTCCCACAAACACACACGTGCACCTCCCGTCCTGGCACGTGTCCCCTCCCCTTACCTCCCCCATCTGCTTGTTTGTCAGGTCGTGATCCATGCAGGGCCTAACTGCACACCACGCTCTGATTTAGCTCCACTGGGTTGTGACCTTCGCCAGTTCTCCAATGTGTGATTGACAAGCCAAGTGGTATAGTCGTCACAGCCACACTGTTCATTATTCACGCTTACTTAAGGTGGTAATTCTTTTTTGGTTCATTGGAGTGCCTTGATTCCTCCCAAGTATGCTAGGAAAACAGGACCAGAAAAGCAAAAATAATGGTGTTCTGTTGCTTGGAATAGTTTGGAGGATTCAGTTGCTCCAGAATTACCAAAACAAAACTTCCACCTTAATAACAAAGAAAAACAATATCGATTCTTAAGCATTATGGATTCAGAAAGGATCACTATTAATTAATGATAGTACAGTTAGTGATACTTTACAGCTTTTGGCGTCATCTTCTGGGATCCCTCGGAGCGAGTTTCAGACATGAGCCATTTCATCTCTAGTAATCCGTGACAATAATTATTAATTCGCTTCAGGTATGAGCTATGCAGCCTTCCTCTTTAAGACCTTCTAGCTAAGATCAGTTACAGAGAGATAAATCACTAAGTCTTGTCCATGTAGCAAAGTTGACATTCTTTATCATGCTGGTAATAGGCATGATATCAGTCTAACGAAGTGATCACCAGTTGGGTACTCAATCCTGCGAAATATATCCCATTATGCACGATGGCAATTAGTACTAACGAAGTTGAAATGGGATACAACTGAATGCTGAAGAATTTTTGATATTTTGCCTGCCTATTTCTGTTTCTCATGTTCTTCGACTCGTGCAATTATTCAGCAACTTTCTCCTCCTGTGAGAAGGAAATCATTGCACAGATCATCAGAGCACTATTTGTCTACACAGCGACTGCTCACATTTCCTGTTGCCTCTCCTCACCAGTAGTTGTCTAGGAATGAAAAGTAATTCCATGCTAGACCTTTACACTCTTTAGCACGAAGAAGGAAGAGATAGAAATGGGAGGGCAGGAATCAAGAAGGTATTTTATCAGCTACTTTAATTATTTTTTATAATGAAAAAACCTGAAGGAGTAATGTTCTCCTCACTCATGTGTCACTGATTCTTGTGGCAATATTTCACTGCATGTGTATGAGGATAGAAACCTATTTTGTGTGTGTGTATGTGTGTGTGTGTGTGTATGTGTGTGTTCTTGCCTATTTGTTCTTACCTATTTGTATCTTTACAGGATTGAGTCAAGCTCGTAATGTCGCGTTTTTTAAAATCCAATTCTCATATTTTTCTTTAAAGTTTTGTATGTTTTTGGCACATACCACATTTTCTGGTAATTTGTTCCATTGATCTATTACTCAGTTTGGAAAGCTATACTTCTGTATATCTTTATTTCCTCTTCCTTTAATGAATTTCTTACTGTGACCTCTCATTGTAGGTATTCCTTGTGTGTGTGTGTGTGTGTGTGTGTGTGTGTGTGTGTGTGTGTGTGCATGTGAAGAACTTTCCTGTTGCATGATTTACCAACCGGTATCAACCTCACCAAAGCAACACCAGGATAATAATTCTTTATTTCTTTATCTGTCTCTCCGCCCAAAGAATTTTACACTGGGGGAATGGCCAGTAGTATACAGTAATTTATTTTCACAGCCTGTTCTTATAGTGTCCATATTTCATGATGAACCATAATACACAGTTATTCTGCCTTCTCTTTTTCCTCGTGCTCGGCCAACCACAAACATTTGAGCACAATAATACCGTTCAATAATTTAACGATATTGAGGCCTTCATAAATGGGATGGTAATGCCTAAAAAAGCATGATATAAAATATGAATATCCATGAACAATGCATCATCTACTCCTAAGCACACCGTACTATGCTACCTCTCATCCCCAGAACCACACACAGTACTTATTTTCTCTATCCCCTTCATTATCTGTCTTATAATAAGGACGTATGTGCCTTTCATGGAGTATTTGCTATTCCAGAGTCTCGATTCAGGCACAGTTTTCCTCCTCGTGTGGTCTACAAGGATATAACGAGGGGAAAGCTGAGAATCTCTCTTCAACACATAATATACGATAGACAACACAATCACATCGCATGCATAAGGTTTGTCACCGTATATACTCCTGCAAAGTTAAATTAAAATATGTCTTATACTATCTCCCAGTTTTCATCCTTTACTTTCTCATTCCGTGTCTCCGAACCAACGGTCATGGTTTATCTGACTGTATGTGAGCCACAGGTAAATATTGATGAAAATGTGTCCACAACTTTCATGACTGATTATATTAAAGGGAATAAAGAACACAAGGAAGAATGTGCTAAGCCAGAAAGACCATATGCCACAAGGGAGATGGAGACAGAGATGAAGGAAATAGTAGGGAAGGGGGGACAGTTGAAGAGAGGAGAGGAATTGGCTCAGGTCCGATAGTAGACACAACAATTCAAGTATTGCCTACATCTTTGCAGGCATTGTCCCCCCAACTGTGCTCAAAGTTCATAAACGCATTTGGAGGTTAGGCTACTCTTAGTGGTAGTTGTTGTTGTTGTTGATGTTCTCCCGGGGCAGAATGGCCTCCTGCCCCACAGACCCCCGGTACGCTCTGGTCACAGTGAAACAACAAATTAAAATAAAGGAGGGGCTGGCCCTATATGCCTGGGCTACCGAAGCTTACTGGACATGGGAGTCTGGGGGCCTCCGACCGCCAGGGAGATTGGGGGGAAGGTCTTTGATTCCACAGCCAGTGCTGTGGGCCCAAGTCCACGTTACCACAAGAGCAACAAGTGTGGCCGTACCTTCCATGAGACCAGCCCTGAAGGGACCATAAGGGGGAGGGAGTTTACACTGCTGCATGCAAAGGGATAATGCACCCCGTGTGCTGGCGGTCCACACAGCAGTGAAAAAAAAATAAACTCCGGTTGCAGTACACCTCAAGTGGATTTTTAATCCATGTGGGCAAATCTTGTCAAATCCAGTAGAAAGTGACCAGATCCTACAACACTCTTATTTTAGCCCTGTGGGAGATGGCTAATATTCACAGAGAATAAAGTCAGCCCCCCTGGGCAGCTCTTAGTGGAAGTAATATCTGTGACGGATAATAAACCCATAGTGAAGATGGACGCTCTAGTGAACGTGTTTCCTAATTAACATCTCGATGATTAAAACAACTTTGTTATCTTAGTCATGCAGCTCTCAGGGATACAACTTAACATGGAGCAAATAAACCATCACAAAGTTCACTATATCTTTAGAAAATAATATAAAATTTCTGTGTGAAAAGACTCTCAGTTCTTGGGTGCTGCATGAATATGAAAAACCTTTATCAACATTTTTTGCAAGAGAACGAGTGGTGAAGGCTCACATTATGTTTTGGTTAACCTAAATACGTGAGCAGTGAAAACTTTTGTCATTGCTTTTATGCATTCAGGGAAAGTTTATGACCTACCTCTGGAGATGAGGTGGTGGTGGTGATGGTGGTGAAGAGGGGGTGATGTGGTTCTGGAGGTGATGGTGGTGGTGGTGGTGATGTTGTTGCTGTTATGGTGGTGGTGGTGTTGTGGTTGTGGTAGTGATGGTGATGTGTTGATGATGCTGTTGTTGTTGTTGTTGTTGTGGTGGTGGTGGTGGTGGTGGTGGTGATGGTGATGTGGTTGTGGTAGTAATGGTGGTGTGGTGATGATGCTGTTGTTGTTGTTGTGGTGGTGGTAGTGGTGATGATGTGGTTGTGGTAGTGATGGTGATGTGTTGATGATGTTGTTGTTGTGGTGGTGATGGTGATGTGGTTGTGGTAGTAATGGTGGTGTGGTGATGATGCTGTTGTTGTTGTTGTGGTGGTGGTAGTGGTGATGATGAGGTTGTGGTAGTGATGGTGATGTGTTGATGATGTTGTTGTTGTGGTGGTGGTAGTGGTGATGATGAGGTTGTGGTAGTGATGGTGATGTGTTGATGATGTTGTTGTGGTGGTGGTAGTGGTGATGATGTGGTTGTGGTAGTGATGGTGATGTGTTGATGATGTTGTTGTTGTGGTGGTGATGGTGATGATGAGGTTGTGGTAGTGATGGTGATGTGTTGATGATGCTGTTGTGGTGGTGATGGTGATGTGGTTGTGGTAGTGATGGTGATGTGTTGATGATGTTGTTGTTGTGGTGGTGGTGGTGGTGGTGGTGGTGATGATGTGGTTGTGGTAGTGATGGTGATGTGTTGATGATGTTGTTGTTGTGGTGGTGGTACCGTAGTCTTGTGGAGGTGGTGATGTGATGGAGGCAAAGCTGTCACAAGAGTACATGAAAACTATATAGTCACATTTACATGCACCGAAACATTTGTAGGCAACTGTACACACACAAGTATAGGTTAGGTCATGGAATTAGGGGTCATGCAGGAACCGGACGCTGGCACCACTGAACACTAACCAAAAAAAAAAAAAAAATAGATAAAAAAAAATGAATGAAAAACAAAATAAAAATAAAGCCCTCGTTAAACATTAATGTATGGGAAAGTAGTAAAGGAGATGGAGTGGGCCTCATGTATTTATCATTCCCATTACCTCCATTATTATTCATTCATTCGACTTCCTTCCTGGACTGTGTGTGTTTCATGTAGGCTGACTCTCTCTCCCCTTACCTCTTCTCTCCTTTTAGTTTCCCTTCCGCCAGATCCAGTACAGTGCTGTCACCCACCCACCAACCAACCCACCTTCCGTCGCGTGACCCCCAGACTCTGAATTGGTGACTCTGAATTGGCTGCGACTTGTGAACATTCGAAGCCTATGCTGACTCTTCTTAGTTTTTTTTTTTTTTTTTTTTTTTTTACTTCTGCTGTACTATATATATTGGAACCCTTATTTTTCGACCTTTCCTCGTTTTTTTTCCAGATCTTTCTTTCCCTCTCTCGTCTGTTCCAATCATTTGTTTGTTTATGATATGTATTCAAGTTGGCACACACTGTTGGCCTCTACCGGTTTCTCCTTATTCATGTTCCTCCTCCTCCTCCTCCTTTTCCTCTTCACCAACTCCACTATCAACACACCTTCAATCTTCTATTCCAGTAATGTTGTTGTTGTTGTAGTATTCAGCCCCGTCCACACACACTATCGAACGCCAGAAATTGGAACAGGAAACAGAATTACAAACGAAACATCTGTGGGACACTTGGAGTAGGAGGGAGAGAGTTCAGAGTGATATAAAAAAATGATTACCGGGATCCCTTATTATTTTCCTTCAAGGAGTGTTTAGTGAAGCGTGTGTCCTCTTTTCTCTCCAGTTCTGTACAAGGGTGATTTAAGAAATTATTTATCCTTTATTTTATCCCTCAAGAAGTGTTTTGTTAGGCGTGTGTTCTCTTACCTCTACACTACAGTACCAGGGTGATAGTAAAAAATTATTATACTTTATTTTATCCCTCAAGATATTAAGAAATTACTATCCTTTATTTTATCCCTCAAGAGGAATTTTGTGAGGAGTGTGTTTAGTGAGGCGTGTGTTCTCTTCCCTCTACAGTACCAGGGTGATATTAAGAAATGATTATCCCTTATTATCATCCCTCAAGAAGTGTTGAGTGTAGCGTGTGTACTCTTCCCTCTCCTGTACAGTACCAGGCGCCAACAGGTCTCACTCACTCACACGCCGTATCGTTGGGTGTATATTATAACTTCCTGTCTCAGCCCTCACTGTCTCTGTCTATCTCTCTCTCCCATATTTCTTCCCTAGCCTCTCCCTTCATTCACTCGTCTCTCATCTCTCCCCTACTTTACTCTCCTTATACATACACATTCATACAAACACATACAGAAAATGATCTAATACACAGACATCGGTACAACAACCAGAAAATGTCTATGTGTAAATTATGGGTCAGGTAATTGTGCAAAATGAAGGCCCACATACAGTTATTTTGGCTGCATATATATATATTTTTATTATCCCCCATATTTTACAGTATATTTAGAGTGATGACACGACATAATAAATCAGACTTCCTTCTCTCTTACCAATACGCAATTGATATGAGGAAACTTGTCAATGTACGGCACATAAAAATACAATATACTGCTGACAAGGATTCTTGGTGAATCTTTACCCATGACTGTAAAGTACTGTAGCACATCCATGACGGTGTACTCAGTGAGGCAGACACCCAGTACAGCAGAGTGGAGCAGCAGAGATTAAGAGCGTGACAGAAAGATGCTTGTTCATACGTGGGGGGTGTTGACTAAGATTTTTTTTTTCTTCAGACTAATGCCGAGAGCGTTTATTCGTCACACTGGGTTAACGAAGCCTAATGCTAAAAAGAAAGCAGCAAAATTAAATGTTTGGGTCTTATTTCTATACCATAATGTTGGAATATTTTCGAGTACTACCCCATCTTTTCACTCCTATCCACTGATATATATATATATATATATATATATATATATATATATATATATATATATATATATATATATATATATCAGCGTGTCCGAAACTGTACATGCAATAAAAGTGGTGGGGATGGACATGATGAAAAGTGTTAAGGGAGTGAAGTGTTACTCGTGACGGATGGGCTGTGAGACTGGGGAAAGAGATTGTGGGAGAGGAGAATAACGCAATTACAGTGAGAAGCTGTGAGGTGAGGAGTTCTTGAGAGCTTATCTAGTGGGGTAGGTAAACGGGTAATAGGGACGCTCAGTCAGTCACTCAGTCAGTCAGTCAGTCAGGTTTTAGTTCATGTAGTCAGTCAGTTCTATTACATTCATTGCTGCCAAATTACAAAAGGACGTTACGCCGACACACCAAGCCATTAACCATTAACGCAACTCCCAGATCCCTTATTTTGAGAGAGACAGAAAATTGGGTGGAGAAAATACGGGTATGACATGTCTCCCCCCCCCTCCACCCACAACCCCAACATCCCCTCCCCCACCTCAGGCCTCAATATCCCCTCCTCTACTCCACGCCTCAACATCCACTCCTCCAGCCCCAAGAACCTGCACAAACTACTAGTACACAACTCAGCATTTCATCTACAAACCTATTACCTCTTTCATTATTCCACTGCCCCTTTACCATCTCCCTCCCTCTCCATATTCTATCCACTCCTTCATCATCTTTTTACTTTCCCATTTCCCCTTCACCTCTTCATCATCCCCAACAAGCTGCCACTCATTACAATAACAAACATATGGGTGTTGATCAGTGCCCTGTCATAAGTTCATGCAGGGACATAGAGGTGAAAGCAAACATACATCAAACTATCATCTAAAAGTTTTAAATACCTGGTCGAGATGCAGAAATACACATAAAACGAGAATGTAAAAAGCTGACAGTATGATAAAGATGGAATCATAGGAGATGAGGAGGAAGAGATTTCATTGAGACAGTAGGTAGTGATCTCAACTTTAATTCTGGAAATTGTAATGGAGCAGATTGACATAAGCACTAAGAAGGTGCTCAAGACGATTAATTACGTACATACTAATGTTAGAACGTTTTTCATTTTATTTTGGCAATTCTTGACATGCATTAGCAAAAACAAAAGGTATAAGGTTTTTGGATGTTTTACCATCTACTACTTCAAGTATGTGTAAGTAGCATTATTTGGTTATTTTACAATACTACTTGGTGAAACGTTGGTAATGGCGAAATGTTAATTGTCAGTTTACGTTGTTTCCTGACAGCTCCGATCAAGGGCAATACAATATATATCTATCATTACATATATACTGAACTTTCACAGATTTCAGAGTTCACATTACCGTGGTACAATATGTGGTCACAAACAGATTGGACGAGGAACGTCAAGTTGTTGTAAGGTCCTAGTGAATGACTATCACACCTAGTGTTTACACTTCTCTGTAATATCTCCCTTGAAGAGTCTATGGTTACGACCACAATAATAAGTCTGGAATTCTCCTAAGACTTCCACCAGGAAATTTTGGCTTGTTTTCCATTATACGTTCCTTCAAATGAAATTGCTTCCCAGGTAAATGCAGTTTAGAGTTATACAGATATACCTTCCCGGCATATCTGAGAGTATTTGTGGAACCTAATACTGAGGCAGAAGATGTCTGGTTGAGTGCCTCGTGGAGTGGTGACTTTGCTCATACCCACACCTTCAGCATACCAGGTGGTCCACTTGCTACCTTGCCAATCACTGTGTAAAGCGTTAAACCATCGATAAAAACCTTCAACCAAGGTCACGGGGCCACATTTTCCCTCTGCATCTGTGTTTAATTGTCGTTTGAATTGTCACTTACTATACTAAATTATATGTAGCATTGAGAGGAATGTATTAATATTAAAGGAATACTGTATACTCGAGTTATTGTTTAAAGAAACGTATTGTGCAAACGTTCACTTTTACCAACTTTCCTCTTTCCTGAAAGTATTCTTACACTATATTTAACGAAAACTGATTCTCTGTAGTGGAAAAGGTAGATACGAACGACAGTGAAGGTCTTGAATTATGAGGTTGCAGATGATATAAGTGGAGTAAGTACTGTAGATGAATGTCACGGTTGGAGTACATAGGTACATGGCTGAGAGGACTAGCTTGGAGAACACACACAAGCAGACACACAACAAAAACAGCAACACACACACACACACACACACACACACACACACACACACACACACACACACACACACACACACACACACACACACACACCACAACAACAGCAACACACACACACCCACACACACACACCACCACCACCACCACCACAACAACAACAACAAGCACATACACATAGAAGCACACACACAAACACACGCACACTTGATGGGGCCAGGTAGCGCTTGACCACACCAGGTAAACAACACACAAAGCACACCAAGCACCTCTACCTGACCCACACTTACGTTAGACAGGAACCATCGTACTCTATTTACCGCTATAGCCTCTAGGTAATAGATATATGGAAGCAAATCGATAGAGGGAGGGTCATCGATAGAACAACACATACCGAACTCGTACATGTAAAATTGGGTTCTAAAGTTGTGCCTTCTCCTTGGTATGATGGTGAACTTTAAGGGCGTTTATTAGCACATTGTTTGGGTGGTAAATCTTGAGCAAATTATTCCTCCAAACTATTCCAGGCATCAGGTTACCATTATTTTTCTTCATGTGGGTCTGTTTCCTGGCATACTTTGGAGGAAGCAAGGCGCTCCAGTTTATCAAAAGTATAATATCTCCTTAAGAGTTTTGCTGTCGTGAATGAGACGCGAATTGTGTCTTCTGTTTGACTTTAATCAGAATAGTCAAATGAAACAATCACGTCTCATTTACGACAATGGTTTTCTCAAAGATGATCATCACACCAAGGCTTTAGAACACCACTATGCAAAAATAGGTAATGATAATAATAATAATGATAAATATAATAACTACATACGACAACAAGTTTAGTTCATCCTCAGGGAAAGAGTGAATAAATCATAGAGTTCCAAGATTTGCTTCAAGTTTTCATCAGGGTTGGAGGGTTAGAAATCTGTGCCCGTTTCCCCTATTCCTCTGGCCATGTCCTAACATAGTTTTGATAAATCAGTAGCCCTTCAATTCGTCAACAAAAGCTTACCCCCTAGTGTGCGTAGAGCTTGAGAGGAATGTGGGTGAGGAGGTTGCATGCATGAGAGAGGAATGTGGGTGAAGTGATTGCATGCATGTAAGTGAGTTGTGGGTGAAACGGTTACATGCATGTGAGTGAAATGTGGGTGAAGTGATTGCATGCATGTGAGAGGAATCTTGGTGAAGTGATTGCATGCACGTGAGTAGGATGTGGGTGAAGTGATTGCATGCATGTCAGTAGGATGTGGGTGAGGTGGTTGTATGCATGTGAGTGAGTTGTGGGTGAAATGGTTACATGCATGTGAGAGGGATGTGGGTGAGGTGGTTGTATGCATGTGAGTGGGACGTGGGTGTGCTTGTGGTTGGTGGTTGTGTCAGGTGGATTCAGACACGTGGTCGGTGCAGATGTATTGTTGTGTTGAGTGAGACGGATTGCTGTGTGTGTGTGTGTGTGTGTGTGTGTGTGTGTGTGTGTGTTAGTAAGGCGTGTGGGAGTGAAGACAGGAAGACATAAGGTAAGTGGCTGTAATATCATTGTAGATTCACCCGTCAACGTCGCACGGAATGCCCTGCACTATACCAAGACCAATAAGACTAGTGTTATTGGTCTTGCACTATACGACACACGGAATAAGGGGTCTTCTTTAAGGGAGTCTTCTTATAAGGGTGAATTGGAGGGCTTACTGATTCCTCCAAACTACACTAAGAGACACATCCCCATTAGCAATTTTATTAAGGTGTTGTGTTTCCTGGTTTAGTTTTTGAGGAATCGGTTGCCTTCCATTTCACCCACAAAAAAAAAAGAGAGAGAGAGAGAGAGAGAGAGAGAGAGAGAGAGAGAGAGAGAGAGAGAGAGAGAGAGAGAGAGAGAGAGAGAGAGAGAGAGAGAGAGAGAGAGAGAGAGAGAGAGAGAGAGAGAGAGAGAGAGAGAGAGAGAGAGAGAGAGAGAGAGAGAGAATAAAATAATAAAAGGTCTCGTTAATTAAGAAAGAGTCTGAGTGAAGGGTGGGACGGTGAGACAGAGGATGCGTGCCTACCCAAATGCTCCAGGCTGGGAGAGTAGCTTAATTAAAGGGTAAATCTGAAGCAACTGATTCCTCCAAACTATTCCAAACAACAGGACACCATTATATTTTTTCCATCTGGTTTTGTTTCCTGGCTGGCTGGCATACTTTGGAGGAATCAATCAAGGCACTCCAATCTACTAAAAGTGATCGTGTATATGAGACCTGGTGGTGGCTTCTGATTCCTCCAGACGACGCCACGAAACAAGCTTCTTCAATGTAGGTGGTGTTTCGTGGTAATGCTTGAAGGACTCATTAACCTCTAAAATGTTGACTGTATCACGGGGATTCTTATGGGCTCACGCAATAGTTACTGTAAATTACTTTTCAATGATGTGTTGCATAAAGGTATGATTAGAAACTCTGAGAATATAATAGTGTATAGTGGAGGGAAAGCTAGACAGACTGACAGACAGACGTATACACAGTAAATACCTATACAGTAAATACATATACAGTAAATATATACATACATACATACACAGGAGACTAACTACGACAAACGGTGACATACAATAATAAGGTTACAGAGAAGAAGTTCATTAAGTGGGTAGTAATGTATTGGTAGCCTACTGTACTGTATATCTGGAGCAACTTATTCCTCCAAACTATTCAAAGCAACAAACAGCCCACCATCATCTTTGTTAATCTGGTCCTGTTTGCTGGCACACTTTGGAGGAATCAAGGCGTTCCAATGTACAGTACCACATGTATACCATCCCCTTAATATATACACGAAACCAAAACATAGAGAGGAACTCCTAGAAAATCTTAGTTCCCAGAGAAAGACAAATATGACTAAGGTAGATCCAATTAGCATTATTATTATTACCAAACATTTCGATCAATTAAGATGACACAGAGCATACACGAAGAGACAGCGAAGGGAAAGCAGGAAGAGGAAATAGTGGGCGGGAGGCGGGGCACAGTGCCAGGGCAGGAGGAGGAGGAGGAGGAGGAGGAGAGGAAAGGTATGATGTGAACTAGAAAGTGCCCATCACCTGTCTGTCTTTTACACACTCTCTAATCCACAGTGACAAACCCACCACCCTTCTAATGGGTACAGGACCACCATTTGTTTCTCCCAGTCTCTCCTCTCACTCTCTCAATCACTCGTCTCACTCTCAGGCACCAAGTTCTCTCTCTCTCTCTCTCTCTCTCTCTCTCTCTCTCTCTCTCTCTCTCTCTCTCTCTCTCTCTCTCTCTCTCTCTCTCTCCGACTTCACCGACACTCTCCATATTCCCCATGACATAACAAATGAGCCTGACAGGTGAGAGAAAATCATGATATATAGTCCCGTCATCCAGAAATGCTTCTTCTTTCTGTTTTGGGACGAAGAACTTTCTGAGTTTCATCCGGCTTTTCGTCAGACTTCTGTATACACCGTCTGCTAATTCCAAGTGAGGTAATTTCATAAAGGCTGTAAGTAATAGCAGGTAATTGGACTGTAAACATCAATTATGTGTCATTTCAGCGGTCACACAGTCATCAGGCTTACGAGTAAACATTTCCACGCACAACTCCACTATATGCCTGGTACACACACACACACACACACACACACACACACACACACACACACAAGTCCTCTACCTGGTACCCGCACACACACACATACCCACACACACCTCCTCTATCTGGTACACGCACACACACACATACCCACACACACCTCCTCTATCTGGTACACGCACACACACACATACCCATACACACCTCCTCTATCTGGTACACGCACACACACACAAATACACACACACACACACACACATACAACTCCTCTACCTGGTACACACACACACACACACACACACACACACACACACACACACACACACAAACACCTCCTCTATCTGGTACACGCACACACACACAAATACACACATACAACTCCTCTACCTGGTACACACACACACACACACATGCTAGCTTGGCCTCCGTGCTTGCTTGTGAGAGGTGCAAGGATGACGTAACTTTTTGTTCTAGTACCAATCCTTCACCATTACAGTACTCTACGGTCACATCACACCTACCATAACTCACCTCACCACAACACAGTGACGGAGGAGACAATGCGTGTACTATAATAACATCGTCCAGTGGTGAGGTTTCATTGTTTTTATTCTGCTTTAATTAAGGGACCCTGTGATGTAGTCAGAAAGTTGGAGATAAATGAGTTCTTCAGATATTGCCACGAAACACCATGCACCTCTATGGAAGGAGCTTGTTTGTTTCGTGGCATAGTCAGGTGGAATCGGAAGCCTTCAATTTTCATACACGATCACAGGGTTCTCAATTAATTTGGTACAATGGAGTGCCTTTAATTGATTCCTCCAAATCATGCCAGGAAACAGGATCAGATTAAGAAAGAACATTATTGGTGGCCTGTTGCTTGGAATTGTTTTGGAGGAATCAGTGGCTCCAGATTTACCAACACTGTACTTTCCCCTTAATGATACTTTTGTAATAGAAATTATTATTATTATTATTATTATTATTATTGTTATTATTATTATTTGTTTTCATGAAAGTAATGATAGTTAAATATCAAATTTCGTCAGTACAGTAATTATTTCAGTGGAGCAAATCCTACTTTCCTCACCTGGCCTGTGAAAATGTCATGAGTAAAAGTCTCGTCTTTAATAAATTAGATGGTTAGTACGTGATAAATTCTTGGGACTGTCACCGTTAGGGATGAGAGTACAGTAATTATTATATCCTGGTACAAAACAGCAGCTGCAGTTGTTTTCTAGTGCAGACACGGCTCTTTCATTTACATGCACATTCCACTGCAACCGAAACTGCTCATTTTCTTTCCTCGTTATAGTAATTAAATAATACTTATTCACCTGCTAGTCGGAAATGCTCAAGACGACCCAGTTTCCAAGTCTGGTTCACAACATGTCTAAAGAAATATAATGAGGTCCGTACAGTAAAGTATCTTCTATATAATATTATTAGTACTCGAAGAAATCTACATGCAATTCACACACACGCACACGCACTCATATACACGTACACTTGCAATCCAAAATTTGTATCCAGGTCTTGTTGAAGTTTCGAATCATTTGACATACTAGTGAACCAATTACAACACTTATCCTGTTCCATAGTTGCTTGAGCTCTCTTAATACTCAATCAGGCTATTCGAAGCAAAAGCCTGCATACATATTTTGGATTGCGAGTGTACAGTCGGCCTCAAGAATTCGTACACAAAGAATTGTTTAAAAAGGGATTTGATTTATGCACATACTGTATATAGGGAATGTTCTGTTGACTGAATGAAGTATTAGCCAATTAATATTACTAGAAAAGTTTAGTGTTAGAAGAAAAGTTTTATGCACTAACATTTCTAATTATTACGAACCCTTTATCACAGAGGCGTATACAAATTCCTGAGGCCGACTGTACGTACAAACACACAAGAACACAATGTCAACACACAGGCACCCTTACACACACACACACACACACACATATATATTATATAATATTTCTCTTGCCTTCTCTTTAGCATTATGAACCCAACTATAAACTTTAACTATTTAATATCAATTGTAGGCTCTTGGATACGTGACCAGTTCATTTCTAAATAGTACAAGAAATAAGAATAGTTACGAAATAGTCAGCAGGTACAAGCAAAAAAGAATAGTTAAGAAATAGTCACCAATAAAAATAGTTCAGAAATAGTCACCAATAAGAATAGTTAAGAAATAGTCAGCAAGAACAAACAAACCAATGGAATAGATGCAAAAAAAAAAAAAAAAAAAAAAATTATAATGAAAAAAAAAACTGGGATGTTGTGTGGAGTGAAAATGCAAGCTGGCAGCAGCAGGAGGGAGAAAGCTTTGGGCACCAACTGAGAGTAAACACAGCCATCCAACAGCAAGAGACACTAGAAGGGAAGGGAGTGGTGTTGAAGGGGAGTAGTGATGAAGGTAGGGAGTGGTTTTGGGGGAGAGTGGGATTGATAGGGAGTGGGGTTGAAAAAGAGAGAGAGTGAGAGTGAGGTTGAGAGAGAGTGGACTTGAAAGAGAGTGGGGTTGAAGGTAGGGAGTGGTTTTGGGGGAGAGTGGGATTGATAGGGGGTGGGGTTGAGAGAGAGAGTGAGGTTGAGAGAGAGTGGGGTTGAAAGAAAGTGGGGTTGAAGGTAGGGAGTAGGGTTGAGGCGGAGTGGGGTTGGGGACCGAGAAGTAGAAAGGGGTTGGAGTCGGGAATGGGAATGGGGTTGGGTGGGGCCGGGAATACAAAAGAGTTTAGGGGCAGGAATTGGGAATGGTGTTATGGGTGCGGACAAAAGCTTTCACACATCGAAAAAGTTACAAACAATTAATTAAGGTAAAAGGTATGACGCAAAACAACGACATTACACTCGAGCTCGTAAATTCGCGACCACGTCCCCAAATGTCATATGTCATCTGAGCTGGTAACACTGTGTGGGGAAGGTGTCATTGTAGGTGAAAGATTGTATCATGTCCCTCTACTATGTTCCACCTACTCTGATTCCTCACCAAATAAATGTTATCAGCTCAAATGGCATAAACATCAAAGTACGTGGTCGCGAATTTACGAGCTCGGATGTACAGTACACTTTATAAGATATGAAATAAACAGCATGAAAAAAGAAAGAATAACAGTCTGTCGTAAACTCGTAGTTACCTAATAATCATATAATCGACTGGACATACCAGATCACGTAAATAAAACACAACACTGGCACTTATGTTAACTTATCCAGGGTTAACTTTCCCCACCACACATCCTCCTCTTCTGTCGTCACTCTCTAAGAACTCTCTCATTTGTCTGCCTGTCCCTCCAAGTCCCCTCTATACAGGCACTGCACTCCCTACCAACCATGAACGCCTTTCTACTTTTACCGTGCGAGCTCCAGTTTGTTTTACGTGAGCAGAGAGCTAGAGAGTTTATTTCCCTCTAATGCTGTTCCTTCATCTCCCCTACCCCATCCTAAGGTCAAATCTACCCCAATCAGATTAACCCCGATCCTTCCAACACCTCGAAACGAGAATGAACGACAGAGAAATTTTTTTGTTTGACGGGTAGACAAGACAATCATATTTTACTACTTTTGCGTTTTGCTTTATTTCACATCCAGCCACAACACAACGACGTGGCTGACATCTAGGAGAATCTACAACTACATGTGCTTAAAAGAGTAATTCTTCTTGATGAAAAAGAAGTTATAAGTAAAGCTATATTGTCACACCAAGTGTCAGCGGTTGTAATTCTTAACCCTCCAGAAATCTGATGATGTAAGTAATTGCTTCTTGTGAGTCGGGAATGTTATAGGTAGCGAGCGGTAAGACCCTTTGTGGCTGTTGTTGTTGTTGTTTCTGCTCTGAACACAAACACACTCACCTGAATGTTTTTGGGAAGGTGGTTGTGGCAGCCACGAGTTATGATGTCCAACCACTTCCTTCCCTTTATGACTAACATTACGCCACACTATTACCCTTGCTTATCAAACGTTGCACCATTTCGTATATTTCCTTTAACTTGTGGAAATAAATAAGTATAGGCTACTTAGGTAAGAAAATGAAGCAGGAAAGAAACTGGGATTTACTGAAGGCGCTGCTACTCTGCTACTCTGCAATACCTCAACAAAACTGAGATAATTTTTTTACTGTACTGTACATGCATTCTGTGATGCACTCAACTTCAGGAAATTCTACGGTGCGACGCTGCTGTGGTGTACTGTAACGCAGCTATAATATGCCCCATTCTTAAGAGGATACTTTTTGGCATAATATAAAGGACTTTGATATCATATGGAGCCATGAAGTAGACGGATGAGATAAGGATAACAAGACCTGGAACCCCTCATAGCCCATAATTTAGTTGTGTTTGGTGGTTATACCCAGATATGATGAGTGTGGTAGCCATTTACAGTCACCAAACGCCTCCTATACTCAGGTTTATAAAGCCACCAAGCACACACTATATACTTATGTTAATCAAAGCTTTCCAACGCCAGTACGAGAAATGAATGTAGTGGGATGGTTAAGGGGGAAATTTTGTGTTGGTAAATCTGGAGCAACTGAATCCTCCAAACTTTTCCAAGGAACAGAACACCATTATTTTTGTTCATCTGGTCCTGTTTCCTAGCATACTTTGGATGAATCAAGGCACTCCAATATACCAAAAGAGAATTACCACCTTAACTAGACATCACCCCATATATAGGAATAAATGTAGAGGTCCTTATGCAAGCTAACACCACTAACTAGCAAACTGAATGGGAAACTCAACACAATGTAATGACAATGTCTTTTATTTGTATTGTCTCATAGACGGCCAACATTAAAATAGAAAAGGAGAGTTCATTCATTCTGACATAGAAAAAAATTAACCTCTCTGAAATTTCAACAAGGATTAGCGTCTTCCAGAATAATAATTATGGATCACGGTGTAAAGAATATCCGATATCTACCTGATTATTTACGTTCTTTTTTGTGGTTTTGTGGTGATGCAGTCAGGAAATTAGAGGAAAATGAGTCCTTCATATATTGCCACGAAACACCACCTATATAGGGAAGGAACTCGTTTCGTGGCATAGTCAGGAGGAATCAGATGCCTTCAATTCTCATACACGATCACAGGGTCCTTAATGGGGTAATTCACGTTTGTTACATTGGAGTGCCTTGATTCCTCCAAAGTATGCCAGGAAACAGAACCAGAAGAGCAAAAATAATGGTGTGTTCTGTTGCTTGGAATAGTTTGGAGGATTCAGTTGCTTCAGATTTACCAACACAAAATTTCCTCCCCCTTAACAATCAGTGCAAACTACTATACAAGTATATCCTAAAACAAAACAGTAAAGTTACGTTTTCTGTGAATATGTCTTGTTAAAGTAAGGAGAAACTAAAGGAGTGACAAAACTATTATATAGATGCACATTATTATAATTGTTGTCTATGTTCTCCATTTTCTTGATATTGTTACCATTGTTTTCCTATTTTGTTAACTTTTATTAATTACAAGACATTATTATTTTATCTATCATCATTATCCATTTATGTCACCTATATATAACTTCATGTTGATTAGCGGCAACGTTCCCCTGAGTGGTGGGGCTGTATCATACTAAAAGTAAATAGAGAACTTGAAAAACAACAATTGTGATTTTAGTCAGAAAGTTGACTTCACTACAATTATATTACTCTTGTTTAATGCCAACGACCTTACTTTCTATAAAAAATCTCTATCCTAACGAATCTACGGAATGAATTAAGAATAAACATCATTTAAAGTCCTTGATTCCAGTGTGAGTGAACCTAATATATTTGAAGATGTCAGGCGCTACGTATATATATAATCAAGGCCTTCATTACAGGTCCTTAGGTCAGTGGAGGTCACATGTGTTGTCTCTCCGATGGCATGATACTGCTTGGCCTTCCAGCACCCTCCCTGCTACCTGGTCGAACAGTTGACCTGACCCCGGAGAGCCCAGTATCTGAGCCAGACCAGCACTGCAACACAACACAACCAATACATTATTAGCATAACTCTTCCATTGACCATATTTGTGTACGTGTAAGTGTGGGTGTGTGTGTGGGATGTGGGTGTAAAAATTTGAAGTCCAGTTAGAAATACAACTGCAAGAAAAATATAAACGTTATATACTCAATGTGATACAATGGTACTGATTAAATGAACATTTTTATACCAGTCATGATAATTACAAATGAACAGAATCTACAACAAACGGATGTAAGTAATACATAAATAATAATGGCGTATTATAAGAAATACGTACAGAGCGATGTTATGTCCAGTTCGCATGCTGGTGAAGACGTGGTCATTGGCGTACTGGAATAGAGAGCAGCGAACACACCCTATCTCATCCTCATGTTCATACCACAGAGAGTTCACTGCCTGGATGAGGTCGTCAGCGTCGTCCTGTGCCCCAGACACTGACCTCTTTTCCCTATATTTGTCCTCTGCGTCCTCCAGCATGCTGTAAAGGGAATGCACCACGCCGGGAATGTCAGAAAGATCCATGAAAGTAAGATCATTGTAGGACCTTGCAGCTGCTGCCTCTGTAGTGACTATGACACGGTAGGCAAGGTAGGCGAGCAGTACCGCCGCACCCAGCCCTGCCAGGATCAGGTACGGATCCAACAGCAACCCAGCAGCGTAGCCTCCAGAAGAATATCCTTGTGTACCGTATGATCCGTAGGACTCATCATAAGCTCCGTAGCCACCGTATCCTCCACCATGACCCCCGTCACGGTAGCCACTCCTTGCATAGAGGGACCGTCCTCCAGGTGTTGGTGGGGCCTCTGGTGGACCATTTAATATCAAATCCAAACCTTGAGCTGCTAAGGGACTTGTTTTGGCCAGGTCCTTCTTGAAATGCTCCAGTTCTTCTTTTGTAACGAAATTGTCTGCCACTTTGAGGACGTGATTTACAAACTGATGCATTGACTTCCAGGCTGCGTCGCGTACGATGCCTCCGACCGCAGAAGACAGCCGCCCCCCAACCAGTTTCCCAGCTGTTAGTGTTTCAAAGTGAGAGAAAAGTGGTTGCAGCTGGTCGGCGAGGAACTTAGCCAGGCCAGGATCCACCTTTTTCCCCACTACATGCAGGAAGTTGACACGGTCACCCAAGTCCAACACTTTCTTGATAAAGTCTAGCGGCAACTTCTCCGTCAGAGGCTGCATTTTGTACTCCTTCTCCATCCAGTTAGTGTAGCTTAGAGCCAAGCCCTTGAATTGACCCCAGGCATTCCCCCTTACGGCATCTAGGTAATGTGATAGGGATGAATTATTTCCCGTAAAATTAGCCAAAGATTGGTGTCCTTCTTGTGTCACCAGAGGCAAGACAGTCATATTGCCAAGCTCTCTCAATAGCTTCGTCAGAGATGACATGGCAGCCTTGTGGTCGGCAGCAGGTTTCAGTTGAGCAGCTGTTTGTTCCACACCTGGTTCAGATTCTTCCACTTCGTTTATCCCCAACTCGAACAGACTTCCGAGGACGCTACTGCGTGCGGGGCCTCGGGTTCCCTGAGTTGTGATTTCAAGACGATTGTACATAGATGGCTGCTTGGTGGTACTCCCTGTGGTGCGAAGGACATTCTGAGAGCCTGTGGGGGATATATTCGTTGTGGTAGGACTGTTATACGCGGGGGAAGAATGTGTAGGAATATGTTCTGTTGACAATAAAGCACTGAGATCAAATTTAAGTGGGGTAGGAGGTGGTGTAGGTGTGTTACGTATAGCTTGTGGAGTATTAGAGGGATTTCGAGTGATCTCATGGTATTTTTTAGTAGTGGTGGACATATGGTCGTTGGCCTTGATGTACGCCATCTGTGCCCTGAGGATATCCATTGGGTTGAGTGTAGAGGCCAAGGTGTCCCCAACTACCAGAAGCAGAAACAGAATCTCACAGGCGACACGTCTTCTCACCGTCATCTATTAATTAAACAAGGAAGTTAGGGAAGATTAGCTTATATTTACATACAATAGGGAATATGTTTTGTTGCACTATTTCGAGGAATAAGTTGCCTTTCCAATTTAGTCCAGATAATAAATGACCCCTTAATTAAAACAAACCAAATCATCTGGTATTCAAGACAAGTAACAAAAAGTCATCAACTGAAGAAGGGAAGTCGTGTGAGCTCAACAATTCCTTATCCCACAGCCATACCGCGACCTACTTCCCCAGGACAGCTGTGTTACCACCACCCCCACATGTACTGCCCCTTCCTCCTCCTCCTCCTCCTCCTCCTCTCCAGGCAAGGAGCGCATCCAGCCACCCAGCCAGCCAGCAGGGACTAACTGTAGACTAACTGTTGTGGCACCTGTAGGCTACATGCTGACACACACTTATTCTCTCTCTCTCTCTCTCTCTCTCTCTCTCTCTCTCTCTCTCTCTCACACACACATTAACCCACCCACATACACACACACACACACACACACACATTAACCCAACCACCTACACAAACACACACACACATGCACACACACACATTAACCCAACCACCTACACAAACACACACACACATGCACACACACACACACACATTAACCCACCCACCTACACAAACACATACACACACAACACACACACGTACACACACAGATTAACCCACCCACCTACGCAAACACACACACACACACACAACACACACACACACACACACATTAACCCACTCACCTACACAAACACACACAACACACAAACGTACACACACACACACACACATTAACCCACCCACCTACACAATCACACACACACACAACACACACACGTACACACACACACACACACACACACACACACACACACACACATTAACCCACCCACCTACACAATCACACACACACACACAAGTACACACACACACACACACACACACACACACATTAACCCACCCACCTACACAATCACACACACACACAACACACACATGTACACACACACACACACACACACACACACACACACACACACACATTAACCCACCCACATACACAATCACACACACACACACAACACACACACGTACACACACACACACACACACACACACATTAACCCACTCACCTACACACACACACACACACACACACACGCACACACACACACACATAGAAGTAGAGAATAAATTATATCAGTTTATTAGTTAATCTCAACTGAAAGGGATTAACATGTTTACTGAACCACATTATAAGAGTACAAAATCGGCTTTAATGTGTATAGACTGTCGAGGCGTCGCAGCTTCCCGAGTCCCCAACACTACATTGCAGTCTTAGCAAAAACAAATAATCATACAAGGAAACAAAACACCCTGTAAGTGGAGGCAATAGATCAATATACCATTATCTGAAGCCTTAGTTTATGAATTCCTCCATCTTTAGTTATATGCTATATATGTGTATCCTACAAGTACACTTTTATACTATGTCATCATGTCTTGTGTACCGTACGTGTTAGTGAAGACCAAGTTAATAAATAATACTTATGACTTTGATAGTATACACACAGACACACACAACACATATATACACACACACACACACACACAGAGAGAGAGAGAGAGAGAGAGAGAGAGAGAGAGAGAGAGAGAGAGAGAGAGAGAGAGAGAGAGAGAGAGAGAGAGAGAGAGAGAGAGAGAGAGAGAGGGAGAGAGAGAAGCCAAAGAATTTTATTCACCCCATAGGATTATTACCTCGTATGATCTCAAAGATAATGTGAATCAGACTGACATTACTATATCTGATTTCGAGGTAGTTCCATTTCTATAATGAGGAAAGTGAGGTCTTAAAGCAAGATGCCTTAATTAACATATTGCTTAATGAAGGAGCATTAAATAGTAGTATGGAAGAAAGATGGATGGATGATTGTAGAGTTGACCAATTTCTTATATGAGAGATTGGAAGTACCATATGACACTTATAATAGGGAGTTGGATAGACATGAGATGAGGTCGAGTACCTTGAGGAGTGTTGCATGCTCTCCTGAGGAAGGGAAGCGCACATTGTGAGAGTTCGGAAGAGCAAAGTGTTGTGTATATTGCAATAAAAGAGAAAATGTGATGGAACAACAATTCCTCGAAATAGTGACAATCAACCAATGATCGACAAACCCAACATATTATATTTGACTAAACACATTTGCAATAACTATTACTCAATATATTAATCAACACACTGATGTACTCATTATCATTATAGACAATTATTTCACCCAACTCATAAACACTTGTATAAAACTTAATTAAGGGGAGTAAACTATGATGAGTAACTGAAGGGCTACTGATTCCTCCAAACTAGACAAGGAACCAGAATCCTCACCTTGAAACGACAGAGAAGATGTAGTTTAAGCAGAATTTTGAGGACTACACAGACTCCAAATGGTCTACAAAATGTTACTTCCCTTAAATAATGCATTAGAATTAAGTCCTGCAGTCCTTACCTCTACAGGATTTTGTTTACGTGAGCCTTTGGTATGTGTGGTATAGCCTTACCTTGCTTTGTTGTGTGTGGTTGACTGGAAGGACGCACTTGTGTCTTCTCTCTCTCTCTCTCTCTCTCTCTCTCTCTCTCTCTCTCTCTCTCTCTCTCTCTCTCTCTCTCTCTCTCTCTCTCTGTGTTAAGTAAATTTTAGTTCTGTGTTTGGTTGGCTGTGGGGTCACTTGATGGGACTCCCGGTGACTCAGGTTGTTTTTGTAGATCAGGCTGAACTATATAGTCTTGGTCTTCACTGAGTATTATTTTACTGTATTTTCGTTGTGATACTCAGGTAATTACTGCTGCTACTGACATCAAATCCGTGCCATCAGTTGCTGAGATGAGACTGAAGAGTAAAGACAAGTGTTTTAATGCAAATGTATCTCAGTGGATCATTCAGCATTCCTCATGTTGCATATAACGAGGCGATCAATATCAGAGACTTTGCAAATATGGCCTTCTTTCAACCTTGGTAAACGTAATCTTGTTTCACTCGACCTCTTCCTCTTTCCCTGATTATTATTTCAGCCAATCTCAAATTTCTGTTACTTTCATTCAGCAAATCTCTATAATTATCATGCTACCTTGTTTCGTGCATTTTCTCCTTTTTACTTCGTTGTTTTAGTCGATCAGCCAAATTCTTCTTTTTACTGCATTGCTTTAGCCGATCTGTCCTTTTTACTTCTTTGTTTCAGGCAATCCTCTCTTTATATTATACCTGCCCCCCTATATAGCCAAATTTTCCAATAAAATAGTTTGGACACTGCACGGGAAATGGGAGTAAGACTGGAAGGAGAGGGGACGATGTTACTCTGACCAGGAATGAGGAGAGAATGAGGAACAGGGATCACTGAATACCGATACAGTGGTCCGACCTCTTCTACACCTCAAGGCCTCATCTCTCTTGCTCCCCAACCACGCCTCACCAGTCCTGCTGCCTACACTCCCAGGCTACTTGCAGTAACCTACATGTATGTGTATATTGACCAGATAAGCAGAACCTCTGTTATTCCTAAAGCAACATTCTACTTTACTAACATTTATCACAAAAATTTTTTACATCAAAGATTATTTTACATGTTTTTAATCAACTTTCGTATATTCTTTACTCTCAGACCTTCAGCTAAACTCGACTCTCTGACAAGCAAAATACATACTCAGGAAAAATAATTAAACACTATGTATCACATCATATAGTTTTGTTTTCCATACAAAAAAAAAAAAAGAATAGGTCCTCATCCAAAATACTTAGTTCGATAGCCAACCTTATACGACACATTACTTTATAGTCCTATAAAGAATTTAATGCTTTGCTATGGTGAAATTCATACATAGATATCATGTGCTTTGAGGAATTAACATCTTCAATCGAGATATACTTTAAATACTGCATTTTATTTTGTTAAATATCACACGATAAATTATTTGTCATTAGGAGTCTCTGAGGGAAGGTGTTCATCTGAGCAGTCACATTTGAATCTGTTTAAAGACGGAAGGTTCTGTATCCTCCACTTCCCTTGTCCTATAAAGCTTTGCCCTCGTACCAGCAAGGGGTCAAGCTCCTTCCTGCGTCCGCCAGCACCGCATCGCCTGGTGGGTGGGTTGGTTGGTTTGTTGGTTGGATGGGTAGTATTGGGTACGAGGGCAGACCAGCTATCATCAACAACGGGATCACATGCCCGCCAGATGCATCTTGGAGGCTGGTGTGGCAACTGGTGCGAGGAGGTAATGAACAGCACGAGGAGCAACACACACAACAGTAGTTTCTCTGTAGTTCATAATTATATAGCATACTGGTGAAATGTATACAAGTTAATAATACCTTTTACTAGCACATTATGAGTCAGATATGTTATTTAAGGACCCTATGATCGTGTATAAAAAATGGAGGCTTCTGATTCCTCTCGACCATGCCACGAAACAAGCTCCTTCCATATAGGTGGTGTTTCGTGGCATTATTTGAAGGACTCATTTACCTCCAATTTTCTTACTACATCACTGGGTCCCTTAAAATTTGTCCTTTTTCACATCTATTTTTGAGTACAAATACTGAAGAGTCATTGGTAAGTCAGTAAGGTATCCCGTTGTCCAATTACTCATTCATAATATTAATTTGGTAACCATTTCAACCAGGACAATATTTAGGAGAGGAAATTTCACATAAGGTTGATATATTCGTCCTGATGTTCAGCTATAGTTTCTCTCTGGATATCTTGTGTGAAAATTTATACACACGGGAAGTACAATTATTATTATGAGGTGCTGCAAAATAATACACGTGTTGCTATTTATTACCAAGATATTTATTACGATGGTAGGAAAGTGTTGGTGGATATTTGATTGTGGCTGTACATTGTTGGTAAATCTGGAGTAACTAATTCCTCCAAACTATTCCAGGCAACAGGTTATCATTATTTTTGTTCATCTGGTCCTGTTTCCTGACATACTTTGGAGGAATCAAGGCACTCCAATCTAACAAAAGTGAATTACCCTCTTAATTAAGGACCCTGTGATCGTGTATGAGAGAGAACTGGAGGCTTCTGATTCCTCCTAACTATACCGAGAAACAAGCTCCCTCCATATAGGTGGTGTTTCATGACAATATTTGAAGGACTCATTTACCTCCATTTTTCCGACTACATCACAAGGTCCTTAAGGGGAGGAGGATACAGTGTTGGTAAATCTGGAGCAAATTAATCCTCCAAACTATTCCAAGCAACAGAACACCATTATCTTTGTTCCTCTCCCCTTAAAGGTGGTAATTCATTTTTGGTACATTGGAGTGCCTTGATTCCTCCAAAGTATGCTAGGAAACAGAACCAGAAGAGCAAAAATAATAATGGTGTTCTGTTACTTGGAATAGTTTGGAGGATTCATTTGCTCCAGATTTACCAACACAAAACTTCCCCTTTAACGATTTTGGTGTTGTCGATAGTCATATGGAAAATCATACTCACAATCTCTTTATACATTTTTTTTTTTTTTTTTTTTTCTATACCTCTGTTCTCTGTTAATTATAGTCATGTAAGATTTTATTAACTATTTCCTGCCGTGTTAATTAAGGGAGAAGTACAGTGTTGGCAAATCTGGAGCAACTGATTCCTCCAAACTATTCCAAGCAACAGAACACTTATTATTTTTGTTCATCTGGTCCTGTTTCCCGGCATAGTTTGGAGGAATCATCATGGCACTCCAATGTAACAAAAGTGAATTACCTCCTTAATCATTTTATAGTTTCTGATAATGCAACACCAAAGATATCTTACTTCTGAACTAAATGATCTGAAATCAAATAAAACTCTATGATACCTAAATTAAATAAAACTTTATGAAACTTAAATAAAATAAAACTATGACACCTAAATAAAACAAACTCTATGATACCTAAATTAAATAAACTTTATGATATTCTAATTATATAAACTCTGTGATACCTAGGTGAACAAAAACATTAATTTATAAATTTTGTTGTTTATTTCTCTTCTTTCATTTGAGGACGCAGGTGTTGCCCTTCTGGTCCCAGGTGACCTGATGACCTCCCAGGATGCGATTCGTGACCTCATCCAGTAGCTGACCTGACCTCTCTGATCCCAGCATATGAGCCAAGCCAGCCCTGCGGAGATAAGGAAAAAATTAGGTGGCACTATATAAGTAAAGCTCTTGTTATGTCCCTTGTAATGACAATGTAGATACATCTTATCTAATCATTATCAGCAATATATTTTTTCGTTATTAGACACATTAAATTTGACTCACAGTATGCATTCCTAATATTAAAAATGTATGTTGTCAACTGTCAGATTATTACGTTGATGACTGGTGTTCTACTGATATAATTTACTTCTTTGTTATAATATATACAATATAAGAAATATCTAAAATATATAAAGAATAATCTTTCCATTTATGTTCCGACTTTGTAAAACAGCTTCCATCCAGTGTAGAGGTGCAGTTCAACTCCACCAACAATCACAACATAAACATTTTGATATCCATATATCTAACTATATTAATTAACCTTTTATAAATAAAAGGTAAAGTAATGTTTATCACATCACTATAATTTACTCACATAATGAAGCCTATCAGTTGGTCCCTCCCAGTAATGGTGTGAGTAACAACGAAATCGACGATGGAGCAGCTGACACAACCAGAGTCACTTTCCTGTTCTCTCCACACCGCATTCAGTCCCTCCAGCAGGTTATCCAGGTCATCCAAAGGCGAAGATGATCCGTGGCTGGCCTCTGAAAACTCGTAACGGGCCTCAGCCACCTCCAGGGCGCCGTGGACTTGTTGTGAGAGGTCCACCATGTCAGAGAACTCCAAGTCTTCTACGGAACGTCGTCGCCTCATGGTTGACGTCTTGGAGAGTATGATCTTGTAGCCCAAGTAACCCAGTAGTGTCGCCGCCCCCAGCCCCGCCAGCACCAGGTAGGGGTCTAAGTAGAGTCCGTAGCCCTTGTCGTAGCTGGAGGTGCCATAGCCATCGTGTGAACCATACCCACCATATCCCACATTGCTGCCGTATCCACCATACCCACTATTAATGTAACCTTTACTCTGAATATCACCTCCTCCAATGTGGCCATCACTGTAGCCGCCAACATATCCTTGATGGGAAAAGAGAGACCTCCCCCCTTCGCTCATCTGAGGAAGAGGTGAACTTCCAAGTAACAGGTCCATTCCATAGGCTGCCAGGGGCGCCGTCCTCTTCAGTTCAGTTTTGTATTGCTCTATGTCCTCTTTATTAACGTAATTCCTCATCACCCAGAGGATATGTTGTACAAATTGATGTAGTGTCTTCCATGCTGCGTCCCTCACTACTCCTCTGCTGACGAAGGATAGGAGGTCACTGGTTCTAGACAACACAGGGATTTCATTGACGAGAGAATACAACCTGTCCTTCAAATAGGTCTTTAGTCCTGGGTCCATATTCTTCCCTAAGTCTCCAACCATGTTTAAATTATCTGCAAGGTAGATTAAACTTTTGATCAAGTTCACTGGTAACCTCCCGGTGAGTTCTTGATTGTCATATTCTTGTTCCAGAAGCTCCAGGTAACCGATAGCTGTCGACCTGAACTGACCCCAGACATCCTCCTGAACACTTTCCAGATACCGTAGCAACTGGGTTTTGTCGCCTTCGTTCTTATCAGTGATGGTAGATGAATTAAATACAAGAACATTAATCAAGTAGTTGAGTCTCTCACTTGTGTCATCTGCCATCTTCAAAGTATCAGTAATGGCAGCATCTGAATTGTTTATTGGAGCAGAAACAAAGGCCTCTTCTACCTTGCTTACATAATCAAGACCGGACTCGTGGGGATGTGGATCAGACGCATGAGTAGTGTAGCTCTGTTGTTGTTGTTGTTGCACTTGTTGTTGTTGTTGTTGCATGTCCCTGAGCCCAAGACCAAATAAACTGTCCAACAACACTGACCCACCACGTCCCTCCACAACACTCTCCTCCTGCCCTGCCTTCCACTCTGATGACAGGTGGGCCACAGTTCTCGTCGCGCCATTCTCAGAACTCTGGTGATGGAGGTGGTCACTGTTACTGTCCCTTGTTGTCTGCCATGCCATCATCGACTGAGGACCCAATGCCAAGCTGAGTCCAGGGCGAGGAAGAGTCACCACCGTCACCAGTAGCCAGACCACCTGAAGAATTGAAGAATATTGAACACTTTTGAATCTACGTAAAGGGGTAATACGCTTTTGGGACATTAGAGCTCCTTGATTCCACAAAAGTTTGCCAGTATACGGGGCCAGGTTAATAACAATAATGGTGGCCTGTTGCTTGGAAAAGTTTAGAGGAATCATTTGCTCCAGATTAACCAACCACCTTTATTAACATACTAAACTGAGAGTATATGCTTAAATAAATCAAAGTATCAGATTCTATTTCAGCCGTATGGTAATGATATGATCTGGTCTTGTTGAAGGGAACAGATTTCTCCAAACTATGCTTCTACAAAACAGACCTCCTCTCTGTGCAATAAGGTAGCCTCATATAAATCTCACTATGTATATTTTCATGGCAGAAGCAAATTTATTCTTCCTTCTCACCATAACACATCACAGCATTATTCACACCACTCCTCTCCACTCCTCATCTCCTTTCCTTTCTCCCTACCTCACCTTCTTGCCTTTCATTCTTGTCTTCCTTTCTCCCTCCTTCCCTGTCTACATTTGATTTTCCTCTTCGTGCTTCAGTACCTTTCTTTCCTCCCTCCTTCCCTTCCCCCACCCACATATTTTCCTTCCTCATTTTATCTCCCGACTTCCTATATTTCTTCCTCTCTCCATGCCTCCCTTCTCTGCATCTGATTCCCACCTATGTTAGTTATTCTTCCATCATCCCTACCTCCTTTACTCATTCCTTCTTTCATCTCTCCAAATCCTATATTCCTTCCTCACTTCATGCCTCCTTTATCATCATCGTTATGTCCTCTTCGGTATAGTCTTTCTTCCAACCATGATACTTCCCATTATTCCTTTCCCCTCTGCACCAATGATATTTTCTCCACCCTCTCTTCCTTCCTTTTCCCTCCGCCCACTCTCCACCGTGGGTCGATTCCACAGTGGTATTGGTTTGTTAGCTTCCCAACCAACCACAATTTTAAGGCTTCATTATTATCCAAAAGGCGAGTATCCACATTCACAAAATCTATTCAACTGTTAGATAATGATGATCACTGTATATTTTATTCATCAAATGCATTACATAATTCACCCATAAGTCATTATAATACACGGCTAAGATTCTTTCGTTTGCGAGCTTACAAACCAATACCAACCACTGTGGAATCGACCCACACGTGTCTCCCTTCTTCCTCTTCCTCCTTTAGTGTGTTTGTTTACTATAGCGGCCACCACCACCACTACACAGTCACGGGTGGTGGTGGTAGTGGTGGTGATGGCAGGTGGTTGGTTCTCTTGTAATCACTGTTTACTGATGGCCAGATACAGTTATAGTGCAGTTAGGTACACATACTCGTTTAATGATTGAACACATCCTCACAAACACACATAATAAATATTTTCGCTAACGCAAGTTGGTGTAATATACGTGTATACTTACCGTAAGTACAGACGATAATTATAGTGTTTAACCAGCTATGGGCATCACAGATTAAAAATTACATATACAGTACACAATCAATAAATGCCATCAAATCTTCTGGTGTGATAGGACTGGAAATATTTACATGCAATTGAAGTTTTGGGAAATTGGTTGCTGCCTGATACTGTTACACAAATAATAACGTGTTTCAGAAAAGAGCCTAGGCGCTTAAGAATATCTCTATTTCATGTGATTGTACTATCAAAGACAAAACTCGTGTCGTAAAATCTGGTGAAAATATATGGTAGAGGGCTAACCATATTGGGAATGAACGTTACTGTGGTGGGATTTTCATTATGTTTCACAAGTTATATTTAATCATTGGACAAGACAGGGACACGAGTTTTGTCTTTGATAGTACAAGTAGGTTCAGAGATGATATAGATCTACTGTATGTTGAGCTGCGGTCTGTTCTATCCATCATCGCATCTGACGTCACACATACACACTGAAATAATGGATGATGAAAGACAGCTGTTTCTTTACAACCGCTTTCTGTCACCTTTGATAGATCCATTCAAGTGGAGCGAGTTGCACATCTTTATTCTTTCCCTTTCAGACGAGATTAATAATGTCCGTGAATGGGCTGCAAAGTTTTTTTTCCACTATTGGCAATTATATACAGATAAGTAAATATAAACTGTTTTCGAGAATGCATGTAAATTCTATTAAATAAAAGCTTAGGAACACTTACCTTTATCATCTTTAATTCGGTGAGATGTCAACCCTTGAGGAAGAAGATGAGTTTATTGTGTTGTCTGCTGTAAAATATAGTCCAGTCCACTTGCTTCCTCTCTATCACCTCACTCTTTCTTCCTGTGTGTTCTTTCTTGTCCTCTTACATATAAATCTCTTCCTGTCTAACCTGTTCTCCCACTATAGTCTTCCTGTCGTCCAATTACTCTCTTTATTGTCAGTTTCCGTGTTGTCCTCTTCTCCCACTGTCATCTAATTGTCTCTCTCCTTCTCTTCTTACTCTCTCTACTTCTCTTCTAACTCTCTCTACTCTAGTTACTCCAAGTTGCTGATAATCTCTTGAGAGTAAAATATATTATGTGCATCATCCACTACCACATCATGCACTTTCCATATCACCTTCATCCCCATCTGATACACTGAACCTTGCTTGCTTGATGCTGGAGTGATGTGCCTTAATTAAGTTCCTGTCTGTTCTATTACCATCTGTCTTAGTTCAGTTTCACCTTCCACTTCCTTCCCTTTTATTCCTTTATTACGTTTTTCTCTCTCACTCACAGTTTCATTCCTTTAATTATCACCACTTACTCCTTCACTTCTATATAATCCTTCTTACTTTTTATTCGTCTTCCTGCATGCACTCTTCAACTCACTCACTTCTTTCACTTGAGTTCCTTCCCTTCTCTTTTATATAATCACTCTAGCTTCCCTTTCTGTTATATTTCCCCTTGCTTAATCTTCCTCTTCCTCTGCATGTCCTCGTTCTCGTTATCTCCTTTCTCCGTAATACGCTTCCATTCGCTCCTTCTTTGTATTTCACTCTTCCATTCCTCGTTCTTCGTTTACTTACTTACTATGGTCCCTTTCTTCTCTTCCCTTCCCTCTCTCTGCTTCGCGTAATCAATAGTTTTTATCCACGTTTCGGCACGGTATACGGTTTTCACAGAACTATATCACTCCCTGGTGTTCTTCGCAACGGTAACTCACTCGTCCATATCATGTTATTAATTTATGCTCCCAGATAACCTTCGATGAACACACACACAGGTTCCTCCAACACACACTATTCGCTACAAAAAATGATAATGGCTACGAGGACCTCAGTTAAAACACGAGGTAGAAATCACGAGTAGTCAAAAAGATAGTATTAGTGCACAGCAGTAGACGAAGCACCACCAAAGGCAACAAAATAAACTATAAATACTATAAAGACTATAAATACTATAAATGATGGAAGTAGACGCTGAAGTAAAGTACGAAAACAACTCAGAAAAGGAGAGAATCGAAGTGAAAATACTGACTAGGTTCAAACAAGATAATATAAACGCCAAGATGGAATAGTTAGAATCCTAAAGTACGTACAGTGCTATCCCAAATTACAACAAATATATATATATATATATATATATATATAAACAGCGGGAAAACAGACGTTGACGTACTTTGTAACAAAAACACAAGAGAATAAACGTCAAGGGGCAAAAAAATAATAAGGTGAGACTTGATTATAGACGTACGAAAAAAAAAAAAAAATGGAAAATTAATCAATGCAATAAAGTTGGAAATATACGAGACCTGTCCTGTACGATAATAACAACAGCCAAAGGAAGTCTAAGAAAAGAGTGACGGAAATTAATGCACTACTACTGTAATTGTTGTTGTTGTTGCTGTCGTCACTCCAGTTCTTGGGGAGATCAACAAAGAAGTGGAAGAAGAGAGAGGAAAAGACGAGATCGATGTATGCTATGTTGTGAGCCGTCTGTGTGAGAACTGAGGAGCAAGTCAGAAGTACGTCCAATTGAGAGGGACACTGGTGAGGGAGTGAATTTATATGTGTGTGTGTGTGTGTGTGTGTGTGTGTGTGTGTGTTCTGGCCTTTGTTTACTTTTCTGACCCCTACTACCACTACCACCACTACTACCTAAAGCCAAACACACCTAACCCATGTACCAACACTGCTAACTCCCGCTACCTACCAACCAACCAACCAACTGACACCCCTTATATAGGCATTGAACACACACACACACACACACACTCACACACACACACACACACACACACACAGAAACACACACACACACACATCACAGATAAAATTAGTTGTATTATTCCCCTGACTAATGATGCACACACACACACACACACACACACACACACACACACACACACACACACACATCAAAGATAAAATTAATTGTATATTTCCCCTGACTAATGATGCACACAGACACACACAAACACACACATCAATAATAAAATGAGTTGTATTATTCCCCTGACTAATGATACCTCGTTGCTAACATACAATTATACACATAGATTCAGACCAATAGATAGTAATTATTATATATACGTCCTTAATTAATGGCAATACATCGTCACCCTAACAAACAAATAAATTGCCAAAGTCATTTTTATCTACTAATATTATTTCGATACAAGCATAAGGCAAGAATCCAGAAGTCGATGAGAAATGATTCGGGCCACCAATGATTGATGAAACTAACAAACAATATACAGTCAGTGAGCAATATTACAAACTGTATACTGGCTCGACCCATGCTTAGGATAGATTATAGGCCAGGTAAGGATTAGAGTAGATGATATGGTAGTTAGTACAATGATCTGGGAAAGGTAATGAGGGATATTTTTAAGGACCCTGTGATCGTGTATGATGAGACTTGGTGGCTTCTGATTCTTCCTGACTATGCCACGAAACAAGCTCTTTCTATATAGATGGTGTTTCGTGGCAATTTTTCAAGGACTCATTTATCTCCAATCTTCTGACTACATCATAGGGTCCCTTAATTAAGGTATCCTATGGTTAGTTTTATCGCTACAGATCAAGAGAGCAAGGGGTAGAACCAATAAAAAAAAATACTGTTAGTTATAATGAGGCCGGACCTTGAATGGTTATGAAGGTGAGGTCAATTATTGTTTATCATTATTATTATTATTATTATTATTATTATATATATATATATATATATATATATATATATATATATATATATATATATATATATATATATATATATATATATATATATATATATATATATATACATATATATATATATATATATATATATATATATATATATATATATATATACATATTTTTTTTTTTTTTTTTTTTTTTTTTATGGGACCATACACGTACGATATCCATTAGTGTTCGAATTCCAGGACCACTCATTACTCCAAACTATTACAAGGCTGTAGAAATGATCGACGTGAACTATCAGATAAAATTATTCTTTACTGGATAACTTGCATACATGAGTGGCCAGCTGTGGAAATGAAGAGCAATTAAGGGGATAACACACTATTGGTATATTGGAGTGAGTTGATTCCTCCAAAGTATGCCAAGAAACAGGACCAGAACAACAAAAATAATGGTGTTCTGTTGCTGAAAATAGTTTGGAGGAATCATTTGCTTCAGATTTACCAACAACACTGTATTACCTCCTCAACATGCTTCTTCTGTGACCCCATGTATATCCTTATTATGAATTGATACAGTTGTTGCTGCTTGGAATGATTAATAAATACATTCATGAGCACTAATAAGAATACAGCATTGGTTGAAGCTTTAAACAGTCCACCAATTCACCAACGAAGTCATTCCAATGGAGATCTTATTGTGCATTTATTTACTGTCTCTATATAGATAGTCGAAGCACACCTGAATACTTAATTATTAGTGCTCGTGACTGTACAAAGGCTTTCATAGACTCTTTCATAACCTATAAACATAAACTCTTTCATCCATTTTAATGTAGACAATTTTGGCTCTACTAATTAACATGGCAGCATACAACATACTTACAATATAAAAGAAAAGAAGGGAGAGATTTCTTAAGGACCCCTGTGATGTAGTCAGAAAATTGGAAGATAGTGGTGAGTGCTTCAAACATTGCCACGAAACACCACCTATATGGAAGGAGTTTGTTTCGTTGCATATTCAGGAGGAATTAGAACCCACTAAGTCTCATACACGATCACAGGGTTCTTAATAAGCCTTGAGGGTCGGAAGGAAGCAGCAATTAAATACCGCATCAGGGTGTAACTTTTATAATATACAGCTATATATCGTGTCTGTTCTTCACATAAGATCACTATATTTACCTCGCTATAGAGTAAAGAGGTTCATTTTTATTATTAAGTGATTTATTTATTTATTATTAAGTCGAGGTCAATAATAATTTCCACATATGGGTATCTCAAAAAACAATTTACTGTCTAATGTTTTCACGTTCACATATGATGTTATTGTTTTAAGTAGTGCGTAGCTGCTTGTATTAAATTAAAAGATAGTAGTTAATCTATTTATTGGAAAGTTTATCAGCTAAGGAACAGAGGGAAGCTGTCAAACTCTTACGTGAGTTACCCCTATATGGATGATTATTATTGTCCGCGACTGTACTTGTTCAATTCTCAATGAAGTATTTGTAATAGAGAGTTGCAAGTTTGTAGAATGAAGGGGTAACTACTAAATGTTTTCATAAATTTCAGAGCTGGTTGTTTGGTGGCAGGTAAAGAATACAGAAATATAATACCATTGAAGCATTAAATGAATCTCCGTTTATTTTTATATAATTCCATATCAATAATCCATAGCATTTATTTTACTTAAACGACGAGAGGTTATTTATATACAATAACATGGTTCTAAATCCTGGTAAGATCTCCTGACAAATAGTCTACGTAAGGGAGCGAGTAGCTACAGTAGGACAATATATTATTCATGTATTTGATTCTCCTTAAGGGACCCCGTGATGTAGTCAGAAAATTGGAGGTTAGCGAGGCCTTCAACTATTGCCACGAAACATCACCAATATTGAAGGAGCTTGTTTCGTAGCATAGTCAGGAGGAATCACAAGCCACCAGGTCTTATACACGTTCACAGGGCCCTTAAGACTTGCTACCTATGCCTAATCCAGTATACATAACGTATAATTGCTTCTTTACATCCACGCCTTTCTTTTATTATCACTGTAAATCTTACCAAGGGTTGGGGATGACATAGGTTACGAGTAGGTTACGATTACACCATGCGAAAACTGATCAAATTATTAGAGCTTGGAGGGTCAATATGTTTATGTGAATGGGAAATTGTTCAGTAATAAAACACTGGAATAATTCTAATAGAGAACTCGTCAGTGGGCGAAAACTGAAATACTGGTACGAACGAAACACACACACACACACACACACACACACACACACACACAATTTGGGATTGTTTCCTTAAATGTGTAACCCCTGTTCACCTAGCAGAGAATAGGTACGGGACGTAAGTCGAGAAGTTGTGACCTCGCTATTCCGGTGTGTGGAAAAAGGTTCCAACCTTACCCAAAGATCGGTCACTACGAGCTCTGAGCTCATTCCGGGAGGGTAACAGTTGGTGAGCACGTGTCCAGGTCGTGATCAAGACCAGGTGAAACAAACAAACAAACAAACACACACACACACTCACACACACACACATATATTATTACAATTATTCTCGTCTACATGACGTTGGCGCAATATGGAAGGGGTGATGGACAGCTGTAAGGTTGACCCAGCACCAGAGTTTGGGTCACGTGGTCCACCAGCTGACCTGACCTCACAACACCCATGAGGTTACTCACTGACGCCCTGTAAGAACACAACACACGTCCCACTCGTTATTACTGTGTCTCTGACCCTTATAATATATTGACTGTTTACTGTATTCTGACTAGACATTGTTAAACTGTTGATAAAATGAATATTAAACTTATTACTGTCTCTGACCCTTATAATATATTGACTGTTTACTGTATTCTGACTAGACATTGTTAAACTGTTGATAAAATGAATATTAAACTTATTACTGTCTCTTACCCTTATAATATATTTACTTCACATTATTATTTTATTCTGACTAAACATTGGTTGATAAACTGAATATTAAAATTTATATTAATATCATAGTCTTATTACTGACTCTTACCCTCATAACATATTTATTGTTTTACTTCACATTATTATTGTATTCTGACTAAACTTAAATGATTATCTTAGACATTGGTAAACTGTTAATTAAACTGAATATTAATATTTATATTAATATCATAGTCTTATTACTGACTCTTACCCTCATAACATATTTACTGTTTTATTTCACATTATTATTGTATTCTAACTAGACACTGGTAATCTGTTAATAAAGTGAATATTAAAATATTTATTATTATCATAGACTTATTACTGACTCTAACCCTCATACCATATTAACTATTTAACTTTACATTAGTAGTTCATTCTGACTAACAATAGACGATTATCCTAGACAACTGGTAAACTGTTTATAGACAAAACAGATGGATATTAAAATGTTTATTATTGTCATGGTACTTATTACTATTTTTTATCCTAAAAATATATAAACTGTTCTATTTCAGTTTAATATTAAAATATGATTAAGGGATTACCCTAGACACTGGTAAACTGCCAATAGACAGGTGGATATTGAAATGTTTATTATTGTCATGGCACTTATAAGTTAAATATTAATAGTATCATTAATAAGTGAGGACAAAGTAACTTAAGGTACTCACATTAATGGGTATATAACTGAGACAATAAAGGATGTCCATTTTAAAGTGAAGATGTGTGTGGTACTCACATGATGAGGGGGAGGCTGGAGTCCTTGCCAGTGAGGTGGTGGGCCGTGGAGTTGGCCATGACGTCACACAGGTGGGAGTGGACACAGGCGGTCTCGTTGGTGTCTTTGTAGAGGCGCCACAGGTGGTTGAGGTGGTGGGCGATGTCGTCCTCGTCCAGGTGGTCGTCCAAGAAGTTGTCAGTAACCAGAGGGTCAGAGGACCAGACGTCACCTCTGAGGGACGACGGGAGGCTGAAGCTTTGTGTGTCGTCATTGACCTGTCGCTTCATGCGGTCTACAGAAGAACCCCACGGCAGTATCTGGTCAGGCAGGTCAGAGTCCCACAGTGACAGAGAACCATCACCAATGTCACGACGACCATTACGTGTTCCTCTGAGGAGCCGGAAGAGAAGGAATCCCAACAACGTTCCTAGTAGCAGCGCTCCTAAAGCTGCGTTAGGGTCTAATGTACTCACATAACCATAGGTGTGGCCACCACCATAGCCACCATAACTACTTCCTCCATATCCACTATCTCGGGATATTATTTCTCTTCCTTCCAATGCAATATTTGGTTTGTTATCTATAAAATCGTCTTCTGAGAAATCCGCCTCATTAACTACTCTGGAATGGATATTATCGTTTGATTCCTCAGCATTTAAGTCTCCAGTTTTATAGGTATTAATGATGTGTTTTAATACATCCCTACGGAAGCGTTGAGTAGTGTTGGTATTATGTGTTGTCTTAGAGTTATTGTCATTCAGATCTAAAACTGACATATAGAAATTATGGAGCTCAACATTGCCAAAAGAGATGAGATCAATGTATTGCTTGATGAGATCTGCTGATATTCTGTCCTCGAGATAAGCAGAGACAAGGCGAGACAACATATCCATGGTGGAGGTAAACTTCTCTGACATAAAGTAATCCACAACTCCATTCATTCCATAACCTTTGGTTAAGTTATAGAGAGTGTCAAAGTCCTTTAAAGGTCCAAGATAGCACTCAGTTTTGCTAACTAAAAATGTTGCAAAATCTGGATCCAGTTTAGTAGCTAAAAAGTTTATAAGGTTGATTTCATCACCAATATTCATAATTCTGTCAATTATTTTGACTGGAGTGAGTTGCATGAAAGTCTCTAGTGAGTTTTCTTCCTCTATATAGGCAAGGAGACGTTGCCACGTTGACTTTACCAATTCCCACATACTGGATTTTGTCACATTAGATGAGGTTACTGATCCATTTACACTTTCTCTTAGTACAATGTCTAAACCACTAAATTCTTCAGCAAAAATGTTCTTTACATGATTAAAGAATTTGTCGTTGATAGAATCTTGGTTCTTTAAAAGATGGTTTGAACTTCCTTCAACAATATTAGTAAATAATTCTTTATTAACATTCTCATAAAGGCTCTTAGTCTTCTCATCTTTGTTAAACTTGGAATTCAAATGAATAGATTGTTGAGATTGAAAGTGTTCCACCTCATCAAGTATTTTGATTAATGGTTTGATGAAATCTTCTCTGACCCCAAGTGTTTTGGTCAAGACAGTGGTGAGTTGTTGAGTGCTGGCAAGTTGATACCGGAGTGCTGAAAAGAGTTGAGCAGCAACACTTTCTTCTGAGTCTATGTGTTGCTGGTCTAGTGTTGGTGACCCCAATGAGGACCGAAGGAGTTCACCTACAACACTAACCAGTTGGTTGTTGTGTTCACTTCCTCCTGCAGCTACTGTTTCTGACGACTGAGTAGTGTGGTCAATGGTCTTGGCCGACGCCACCACAGCCATCAGCAGACACAGAAATCCCAGAGTCTCAGTTCGAATCATCGTCATATTGTCGTACATAAAGCTGTGAAAACAAAATTGCATGTTTATAATTGGATTGTTGTTAATATGCAGATAATTTATCTCTATGTCCTGTCAATTTGTAAAGTTATGCCCACTAGAGGTCAGTGAGGTGTAATATCATGGCCTGTGGTTACAGTATGTGTAAAGTTTTCATAATGCATTCATAACTATAAAAATTAAGCGAGTCAAGAGTTCCCACGTGAGCCATGTTTGTTTTGTGAAACAGCAAAAAAAGCCACGTGATTTATTGACCTCTGGTGGTACCACATTCGTATTGACTCCGTTACAGAACAATGGAATCACTCAGCTGACCGACTTCCCTGTGCCGTGTTTATTGGAGAAGCTAACTGTCCCATCAAGAGCCTCACCCACCGTATAGTCAGCTTAAATCACCAACAACTCCTTATTATCTTAACCACAACATTCATCTTCCAACACCGTCGTATTCATTCACCTGCAACGTAAGTACAGTAAACTTTATTGTCGTTTGCACAAGTATATTTTGTTATACCGTACAGTAAATATTCCTATATGTTATTTTGCCTGTTTGATATATTTTCTAGCTTTAAGGAGTATCATCTTTAAGCTCTCCACCACAGCCAAAAAAAAAAAAAAAAAAAAAAAAAACAACAACAACAAACGATAAAAAAATAAGTCCCATTTCTGTCTTTCCCAACCATCGTCTCATCAAACAAGGACCACCATTGAGTTATGTCTCTGAACAACAAATCATCTTACCTTCTGCTGCTGCTGTTGTTGTTGTGTTGTGTTACGCCGCTACTCACACACACACACACCTACAGTACCGTTATTCTCTGTTTCCACCACAATATACAACCTCTGTCACCATAATACACACCCATTCACTATCATTACAACTCGTCCATTACCATTATAACTCGTCTACTAACATTATAACTCGTCTACTATCATTATAACTCGTCCACTACCATTACAACTCGTCCACTACCATTATAACTCGTCTACTATCATTATAACTCGTCCACAACCATTACAACTCGTCCACTACCATTATAACTCGTCTACTATCATTACAACTCGTCCACTACCATTATAACTCGTCTACTAACATTATAACTCGTCTACTATCATTATAACTCGTCCACTACCATTACAACTCGTCCACTACCATTATAACTCGTCTACTATCATTATAACTCGTCCACAACCATTACAACTCGTCCACTACCATTATAACTCGTCTACTATCATTATAACTCGTCCACTACCATTACAACTCGTCCACTACCATTATAACTCGTCTACTATCATTATAACTCGTCCACTACCATTATAACTCGTCTACTAACATTATAACTCGTCCACTACCATTATAACTCGTCTACTAACATTATAACTCGTCCACAAACATTACAACTCGTCCACTACCATTACAACTCGTCCACTACCATTATAACTCGTCTACTAACATTATAACTCGTCCACAACCATTACAACTCGTCCACTACCATTATAACTCGTCTACTATCATTATAACTCGTCCACTACCATTACAACTCGTCCACTACCATTATAACTCGTCTACTACTATTATAACTCGTCCACAACCATTACAACTCGTCCACAACCCTTATAACTCGTCCACTACCATTATAACTCGTCTACTACTATTATAACTCGTCTACTACCACTATAACCCGTCCACTACTATTACAACTCTTCCACTACTATTATAACCCATTCACTACCACTACAACCCATTCACTATCACTACAACCCGTCCACTACCACCACAACCCGTCCACTACCACCACAACCCATTCACTACCATCACAACACATTCACTACCATCACAACACATTCACTGCCACCACAACTTGTTAACTACCACCACAACCCAGCTACTTCCATTACAACCCATCCACTACCACTACAACCCATTCACTACCACTACAACCCATCCACTACCACCACAACCCACCCACTACAACCACTACCCACCTACTACCACCACAACCCACCCACTACCACTACAACCACTACCCACCTACTACCACCACAACCCACCCACTACCACTACAACCACTACCCATCTACTACCACCACAACCCACCCACTACCACTACAACCACTACCCATCTACTACCACCACAACCCAACAACTTCGACAATTCTCCTACTACCCCCACCACAATTCACCCACCAACACCACACATTTAGTAATCCTGCCTTTCAAACCATGGAGTCAACTCACCATTACCACCATCACTATTATCTTCTTCCTTTACCATTACCACTCATCAACTATTATTATTAGTACATGTATATCACACTAACCACTACTCTCTGCTAAAGCACTTGTTACGCCATTTACTCACCTTAAAATACAGTATTACTTCAAGCAACAGCAAGCAAGCAAGCAAGCAAGTCAGGTACGATACGTGCTAGAGTCTCCAGGTCTGAGAACGAATATGCTGCGTGAGGAGGAGGAGGGGGTGTGAAGATGCAATTGCAGAGGAGGGTGCAATATACACACACACCACTCGCTTCCTGCCTCCACACTGACACTGAACAGCCAGCCAAGACTCCTCCTCATCCACCACCTTCCACTCCACCTCATCCACCCACCCACCCACCCACTAGCAAGTCACTCTTTGCTAGGTGTTACAGAGGAGGGAGCAGGAGGTGCATGGAAGAGGTGGTTGTGGTGGTGGTGTGGTGGTGGTGGTGAGGGAGAGAGGGATTGGGGTTGTCGGTGGCGGTGGAGAGAGGGAGGAATGCCATTGGTGGTGGTGGTGGTGGGGGTGCTAGGATGAGGGTTAACGATATTATATTTTCAACATTTTATTGTGTGTGTGTGTGTTTTAATGGAGGAAGAATATAACTTAAATTTATCTCTGTTTATCTTTCTATCTATTCAGCAAGATAATTTTTCATTTCTCTTTCTCTCTCAGAAGGTGGAAGAGTGTGAAGAACAAGCCAAATGGAGACAACACAATCAGTTCTCGTCCATATTCTCACACCTCCTCCGTAACCAAGAAATAATAAATGATAAAAATATTGATAAACACAAATACTGTGAGTGTAAGAGGAAAATACTGTCCTAGGCCAAGAAGACAAGAGAGACGTAGAGAGAGTTGAGGGACGGCAAGCACGAGGAAGAAGGAAAAGAAATGGAGGGACAGGAATCTAAGCGGGGGGACAGCTGAGGGAGGAACAGCTGAGAATGATAAGGAGGACAGCTCAAGAGGGACTGCTAAAGAAAAGGGACGTAGACAGACAGGAGGAAAGGGAAGCACAATGGAAGGAGGAGAAGAGGGACAGCTAAAGAGGGACTTCAAAAGAGGGACAGCTAAAGAGGAACAGCTAAAGATGGACAGCTACAGAGAGAAAAGCGAGTGGCTAGGGTCCGAAAGGCTAAAAAATCCATAAAGTATTGTCTACATCTCAGCAAGAGATACCTCTCAATGGGTTAAGCACAATAGAAGCAGCGATTAAATAAAATTAATGTTGGTAATAGTAATACGCCTTGTAACAAAAGTAATTATGTAGCAAAATGCATCATCCATATCACCCAAAGTCTCCTCAATTTTCTGTTTTAAATTTAAGTTCTAAATTCTGTTCTAATTAAATACATAAATATAAAGAAACTGAATTAACTGTATTCGTTTTGAGGATGTAATTCTTGCCAACAGATGGCACCTCTATGCTCCTTGCAGCCAGCAGTGTCAGGATTCCAGTTTTCTGTAAATCTTATACCAAATGTAGACTTTCCCGGTGCTTTCAGTTTCCAAATATAATTACTTATATACTATGTCTAATATTAAACAATCTTTACCTATACTATTATTGGAAGTGAAAAACAAGTAATGCTCTTCATTCATGAAAGAACACGTTTTCCAAAGGTTCGGAGAGTCTACATGTGCAGAACTATTGTCACTCCAATTTTAAACCTATTAGAAGAAATACGAGTATATATAAAAAAAAATAATAATAATAATGCAATTTCATGAAGCTTGCTGCCAGTGCCGGTAGAGAAAAAGTGCGTTATTGAAAAAAACACTTGTCAGTTCTGGTGACAATGATGGGGCCAAGCTCCCTGTTGGCGGTGTGACTGTGACATGGTGGGTGACTTGCAGACGTAAGGGGCTCAGAGGGTTTGTCTCCCACACCACGACATTGTGGTGGAGGAGCCAGTGTGCTCGCTGGTCTGCCAGAGAGCAGGTGCCGAGGCCAGAGGAGTGGAAATCTGAGACGGCCCACCACGTGTACTTGTCTGTCTGTCCGTCGGTCTGTCTGTACTCAATCCTCAGCCACACAGGTGAGTGAAGGGACACATGGAGTATTATTACTTCGATCGGAATAATAAGGTACACTCGTGATACATAATTTCTGACCAGAGTGTGAGGAGCAGAAAGCTTCGAATCGCCTGGTATTGTTCATTTCCCCACTCAGTACACATATAGAGGCTGAGTTCGAATGCAGGGTATGTTTGGTGCCTGCAATTCGTCTCTTGTCAGGGATTACGTATCACGAGTGTACACTTCATACAAGCTATTGTTACTATGGCAGTCGTATTCTTTAACTGTCCCTTCCCATGACCCAAAACTCTTCGAGAATAATAAGATTCAATAACCTTGAAATTAATCCACATGATATTTACTTAATTTCCCACCTGCACTGAAATCTCTTCTGTACCAGGCCGGAATGCCCATGTAGAACAAAACGCCTGTCATGTCTGAGCTTCGCATATTCACATCCCTGGTGTGTGGCCCTTCAGAAAAATAGTATAAAAGGGAAAAGAAAAAATCTGTGCTAGGCCAGAACGACATTGTACAGTCACGGTCAATAGTCCTGCAACACCTTCCAATAAAATAGCTTCGAAAAATGATCCAAAACTTTAGCTGTTGGTCTCTGCAATATTGGTTCATAAGATTCACTCAATTGGCTCGCTTTTATTCACCAGGTTGCAGGACTTTTGACCATGACTGTACCACAAGGGAGAAGGAGACAAAAAGTAGGGATATAAAACGATTTGGAAAAAGGAGAGGAGGGCCGTCCCAACCCTTTATGTATTTATTACCCACATCCTAACGGGTACCATAATATCCTCCAACGACACTTTTGATGGAAGACCTCAACTAACCATGAATATTTCTGTGGTATTATTACATATTTCCCAATGCCAAACAGTAGACAAATTAATATAAAGACAGGATTGATGGTGACTGATTGATGAGCCACTTGCCAAACCCTATACCCCATACCATCCCACAACTCTCCTTCACATTCCCCGTTACCAGACATGTGGCATCTGACTGACTCTTCACATTCAATCATCACACAAAGAGTAGCGAAAGATGAGTATGGGTACTGTGAAATATGCCGTTTGTATAAGTGAAGTAGAACACACAAATTCGCAGTGCATTCCGCGTTGTCAATTCGGTGATGTCTTGAGTTGAGTCCCATAGAATTCGGGCAGACACCGTAATGACAGTGATGAATGTACTGCAGATGTGTGTGTGTGTATGTGTATGTGTGTGTGTGTGTGTGAATGTGTGAATGTGTGTGTGTGTATGTGTGTGTGTGTGAATGTGTGTGTGTGTGTGTGTGTGTGTGTGTGTGTGTGTGTGTGTGTGTAATGTTTGTAAAGAGGGTAGCTGCCTTATCGTGACAGGAAATGAACTAGTACTTCAGTAAACGAGACGGGGATCAGCTTTTGTTTCATTGTTTGGTGAAATAATTAGTTTTGCATTGAGTCGACAACAAATTATCCACTTAAGCTAGGGGAGAGTATACTTTTAGTACATTAGAGTGCCTTGATTCCTCCAAAGTATGCCAGGAAATAGGACCAGATTAACAAATATAATGGTGGACTGTTGCTGGGAAAAGTTTGGAGGAATCATTTATCTCCCAAAATGCCAAAACTGTACGGTACCCTCCTCTTAAAAAAATAATTATATCTATCTCAGAAAGAACGTATAAGCTCGATCCACATGTATTCCAAGAGCCAATCAGAAGAATTATGAAGGTGATGCACTGTAATTATTATTGTCTGTCTCTATCTACCAATTACTGTCTTTCGGCTTCAAACTTGTATTATAACACAAATGGCCATCCACTCAGCGGGTGCACACAGTTTCCAGACCAGGCCTAGGCTTCAATTCCCACAATAATTACTGAGTTTGTTGCAACCTCACGCTCCATATTTCCTACTTCAGTCTTACTACTACTACTACTTCTACTATTCTATTTCTATATACTACTACTACTACTACTACTACTATATCTACTACTACTACTACTACTGCTACTACTAGTACTATTTCTACTACTACTACTACTACTATTTCTACTACTTCTACTATTACTACTACTTCTACTTTTTCTTCTTCTACTACTACTACTACTACTACTTCTTATTCTTATTCTACTACTACTACTACTACTACTTCCTCTTCTACTACTACTACTACTAATACTACCACTACCACTACCACCACTACTACTACCACCACTACCACTACTACTATTACTACTACTGTTAGAATCTCAACATTACCTCAACTGTCACTATCATCATCATCATCATCATCACAATATCCACCCCCACCATCATCACTACAGTCACTCACCATCAGATAAATGTCAACATTGCGTCACGTGCACATGTAATCATCTGACGGTCACAATAAATGGGTTTTAAGGTTCCAGCTGCAGGTAAGGAGTCGGAGTCTGGGGCTGGAGGGAGGGGAGAGGGGAGAGAAGTCATGATGAAAGAAGTTAATTTTTGACAATTGAGGAAGAGCATCTGGGAAAGGGGTCAGTAATTTATACTTTTTCCTTCTTTTTTTAATTGTTTTCCTTGTCTTACGCTTGATGTATGTATGCATGTACCACCTCAGAAACAAAATGCTTTAATTTCAACACTAAATTCCTTTTGTTGCATACAGAAGTCTGAAAAAAAAAAAAATAAGGGATGAAAAATTCAGCCACCAACAAAAAAAAAACCTCTGTGGACAATACTTTTAGGGATATGGCGCCCCATCGGACCCGAGCCAATGACTTTTCTCTCTGTAATTGTCCCTGCATGTTTTCCTTCCTTTTCCTTCATGCTTGCTGTCTCTCTCTCCTCTCCGCTCCTTCTCCTTTTTTCGGTCTTTCTGGATTTGCACAGTTTTCTATTTTTTCTTAACATCATCACCTGAGAAGCTGATGAATTTACCAACTGGATATTGTAATTCAGCACGGTGAATGTGTTTGTTCGTTGATTATGCTTTATATTATCGTTCCAGAGGGCTCGTTGAGGGGAGAGAGGGGTTTTGTTGGAGAGTGACTCATCAGTACAATATTCGTTCAATTTAAAGATGAAAGGAAGGTTCTGCTATTTCTTGATGAAAGGAAGGTTCTAGCTATTTCTTGTTACGGTACTAGAGGGACGAGAGGAAGCCAACTGGATGGACAAACTGATCCTCCAGTCTCGACGTCAGCATTCTCAATCTCCGCTAAGTGTACAAAGTATAACAATGATGAAGGAGTCGTAAGGTTGTCCTGCACCGCCGAGTGTGACAGGCTCCCTATATAGCTATGGTGGAAGGTGGAGGTCGTTGTTCAGCATTACCTGATTATAAGTGCAGAACATTTGTGGCCGCCTCCCTCTTCAGCTAGCAGCAGTAGATGTGATACTTGGGGAAAGGAGCGATATGCCTTACTATCAGCCAAAATACCTAATAATTAAGATGGAAGCTGCATTTGACACTCGGGTGGTGGTGAAAGAAATGAAGAAGACTGTTTTATGATACCCTGTTCATGATGCAGTCAGAAAATTGGAGGTAAACGAATCCTTCAATTATTGCTACGAAACTCAAGCTATATGGAATGAGCTTGTTTTGTGACATAGTCTGGGGGAATCACAGAAGCCTCCAATTCTCATACACGAACACAGGATCCTTAACCCTATCGCTTGGGAGGGTTATAAGAACTCAAGGGATAAGCTTACTGTGCAAACTATTCAATTTATATAAAAGGGTAAGCACTATAATGAAGTAATGTTTATAGTTATATAAGACATATTATAAGAAAAAATGGTTTCTCATACTATTTGTAATACATCTTGTGCAAAATCATTCATTCCTCTCTATTCACGGATACTTAATTAAGGACCCTGTAATGTAGTCAGAAAATTGGAGGTAAACGAGTCCTTCAAATATTGCCACGAAACACCACTTATATGGAAGGAGCTTGTTTCGTGGCATGGTCAGGTGGAATCAGAAGCCTCCAATTCTCATACACGATCACAGGGTCCTTAATACAATGCTTCTCTATTATAAAACACATATACATAATACAATGCTTGCGTATATATATATATAAAAAAAAAACAAAAAAAAACACACACACACACACACGGAAGTATCAACAAAAAAACAAAGCAAGTTAGGAGAATTTTTGTTGTGTATCTTGCACAAATAATGTAATCCATGACGTGGAGACTGGAGTGTGGGAAGTGGGATGTGAGTTAGGGTGTGAGTGTGTGTGTGTGTGTGTTTTTTTTTTTTTTTTTTGACTGGTGGGTGCAGCTACTAGTGTTCTTCTGAAATACGCAGCAACACTCTCTAACAGTACAAGGCTAAAATAGTGGTATAATAATAGTAAATTTTTCGATTCCAGCAACTCCCTCCCATTAATTAATTAAAGTTTTTGAAGGATTCGTATATTAGGATGAGAGATAATTTATATATTGTATACCGTATATGAGAGACTCGCTGTACTCTAGACAACGACTGTACATACACACAGAGAGAGACACACAAAATAAAACTACTGCTACTACTACTACTACTACTACTACCGGTACTACTACTACTACTACTACTACTATTCCATCCCAGTTCTAAGGATGTTATATGAGAGACTCGCTGTACTCTAGACAACGACTGTACACACACACACACACACACACAGAGACACAAAGCAACGAGTCCCAATTTTGAGGATGTTGTGTTGCGAGAGTGGTAGTGATGAGAACTTGGGGAGTAATTGTGTGTGTGTGTGTGTGTGTGTGTGTGTGTGTGTCTGCGAGATGTACCGGTGATATCGTGAACGTTGTAGTGGCAGGAAAATATACTACTTACTGTACGTGTGAGTGTGCGTTTATCTGTACCGAGTTAATGTATAAGACGTGAAAAAATGCGTGCGTGGAGGATCTCTGTTTTTTTTTTTTTTTTTTTTTTTTTTTTTAAGCACTCATTTTTTTTTTTTAATCCAGTCATAAAAATCAGACACCCGTAGCATCCAATTTTACCAGATGCCTATTCAAAAGTATTGTGTTCATTCCAATATCTGTGTGAAGAGTTTGCGTTCGATTGGTAAGTGTGAGGAAAATTAATGTGTGTGCAGTACTGTATATATAAAGGTGAGGACGTTTCTCATCATTGTAAGCCATAATAATTTTCTAGATAAGGGAATACTTATGAGTAACTCGGTTTGATTAATTTTCATCATGTTTGCCCCCTCGAATGTTTACACAAAAATGAGGATGGGTGTGTGCTCAGTAGGTAAACAAGAGGTGTAGTACTCTAAACGTATCCTATCTATCTCTCTCTCTCTCTTTACTGCCAAGATGTGAACCAGCCACTTTGTTCTCCTCTAGTGCTCGTGCTCACACCAACCACTTTTTGATATACCAGTCATCTCTAGTAAACCTCCACCTCAGTCTCCGTCTACCTATCATTCTCATACAACATCTCTTAGTCTTAATTAAGGTGGTAATTCTTTTTGGTAAATTGGAGTGGCTTGATTCCACCAAAGTATGCTAGGAAACATGACCAGAAGAGCAAAAATGATAGTGTTCTGTTGCTTGGAATAGTTTGGAGGATTCAGTTGCTCCAGATTTACCAATACAAAACTTCTCCCTTAAGCCTCTCACTCTCCATTCCTTCTATGTGATCTTTTACCATAGACTGTCACTCCGACTACTCTCCAACATATTCACCTCTATCCATACAAACGCCTTACTTCCTAAACCTTACCATGGTACAGTAAATAGTGCAGAAAACAAAATGACCAGTCTGGATACTATGGAAATAATTTTACTTTCCATCAAATTGGTAAACTAACAGTTGTAAACACGCTTAGCCATGTAATAAGTGTTGGCAAATGACCCTCACTGTCAAGGCCAAGACCAGCGTATAGAACAACAAGAGACAGTATTGGTAGTCATCATCTCGGCTGTATGACTCTGCGATCGAAAATTGTAGCCCATATAGCCTGTTATTGTCGTCGATAACCTATATAGTTGTGGACTCCCTTAACTAGCTCCACCTGAACTCACGCTTCGGGAAAATGACTGTTCTCTTGTTATAAGTGTGTATATTATGTCTCAATTAATCGATACCGGTGTGGAGGTAACGGGTAACACGATGTCGCCTACAGTCGTTCCGATAATTAATAGTAAAAGATCAGGGCACGAATGTAGGATGAGAACGTTAAGAGGAGGTTGACTGACTGGAACACACACACACACACACACACATACACATACACACACACACATACATACACACACACATACACACACACACATACACACACACACACACACACACATACACACACATACACACATACACATACACACACACACACACACACACAAGCATGAGTTGCAGTACTACACTAAATATAGGTAATGCAGCGTTCTAAAGCAGAGAAATACATCCGAGTGCTTCCTTATGCATACCCTCCGCCTGTAATTTATCTCGGCTGCTATAACTAGATAGGAAAAAATGGTGGTGGTGTCTGCCTATCGAGGTGTGGGTGTTCAGTCAAGGGTAAAACTTTGACTGCATTCACTTCTTGGTTGAGTGGCCATGGAGGCGTGACGAGATGACTGGATCAGAATCTCGGGTGTACAGAGAGAGAGAGAGAGAGAGAGAGAGAGAGAGAGAGAGAGAGAGAGAGAGAGAGAGAGAGTGTGTGTGTGTTTTATTTTTTTATAATAGTGTGTGTGTGTGCGTGTGTGTGTGTGTGTTTGTGTGATATTATGGGTGTTTGTATGTTTCTGTGTGAGTTTGCATGTGTGTCTGCAAAATTGCGAAAGAAAATTACCTCCATGTAATAATAATATACAAAGTAATCATAATATCATCATTAAAATAAGTACCGTATGCTTTTCGTCAAGACAGGATGACAAGAAGTAGTTTACATGTAATAGTGTTAGCATGCGTACATACATTCGCAACCCAAAATTTGTATCCAGGTCTTGTTGAAGTTTCGAATCATTTGACATACTAGTGAACCAATTACACGCTTATCCTGTTTTATATTTGCTTGAACTCGCTTAATACTCGATCAGGCTATTCGAAGCAAGCCTGGATACATATTTTGGATTGCGAGTGTACAGTTGGCAGCATAAATTCGCGTCCAGTCCACGTACTTTATACTGTTAATATGACCAGATAAGGTTACATTTTGAACCTGTATCTATTCTAATATCATAAGAAATTTAGCATATGAGAAGTGTGTCTGTCATCTCTGCATTTAAATAGCGTTACAACATCACTACGCTCATACTTACGCTGTTGCAAATGAAGCGAACTTATGCTGCCGACTGTACATACATACATAACCCATCACAAAGAATACTCACTAAGGCATAATTATTATTGTTGTAAGAAGCATCTGTTGTACTGGAGCAACACTCTCGGTATTACGATAAAGATCAAGGCGTGATGAAGGGGGTAGTACACTCGTGATACATAATTCCTGACCAGAGTGTGAGGAGCAAAAAGCTTCGAATCGCCTGGTATTGCTCATTTCCCCACCCAGTACACCTATAGAGGCTGTATTCGAATGCAGGGTATGTGTGTGTGTGGTGCCTGCCGTTCGTCTCTGGTCAGGGATTACGTATCACGAGTGTACAGTAAAAATAAATCTGAAGCAACTGATCCCTCCAAACTATAGTCCAACCAAGCAACAGACCACCATTATGATTATTAACCTGATCCTGTTTCCTAACATATAGGTGGGAGGAATCAAGGCTCTCCAATGTACACTCGCAATCCAAAATATGTATCCAGGTTTGCTTCGAATACCCTGATTAAGGGAGTATTATTAAGAGAGCTCAAGCAAATATGAATCAGGATAAGTCTTGTAATTGGTTCACTATATGTCAAATGATTCGAAACTTCAACAAGACCTGGATACAAATTTTGGATTGCGAGTGTACCATAAGTGTTTTATACTCCCTTAATGCGATAACCTCTAAGATGGCAGTAATGGATAGATAATCACTCACATAACAGGATGAGGCGTTTGTCTGTCTGTCTGTGTGATGTGTCTGTGATGTCTGTGTGATGTCATGCTATAAAAAATGAACGTGTATTTTTTTTTATACACGTTCATACATCCATCATTTCCAGTTCCGTGTTCACATTGGGGGACAGGTAGCAAAATTTCCGCATCATCACTTTGACAAACTCGAATAGCGGCGTAGATCGACAGGATCGTTCAAACTGTCATGCAATTACCAAAAGTGACACATATTTTCTACATGCATGGGGAGCTTGGTCATAAATGAAGGAAAGTCACGCAGAATTCCAATATGTTGGTGGCTTCTTCAGGTATGTTTTATTCATATGCATAGCATGATAATACTGGCTAAATTTTAAAACTTTGATGTAAAGATGGAAGCACTTTAATAGGTGGATTGCAAAATTTTATATTTCAACATGTCTATAAACATCATTGTAGCGTTATTTGCACATTTTATTCGCCAGTATTCTTAAGACCACAAACCCCTCCCAAGACTGAGCATATTGATGGATTTATTGTACTGTACCAGTTTAAGTATAATTGGTACAATCACAGCATTTCTTTAAATCATTTTTACTTTTGGAGGATGTAGCGTCGTCGAGAATTTCATACTCGAGAGCAGCTAGAATATAGTTATTGGTGAAAGAATACAGGTGTGGTGCAGTTACATCCTACTACCATACCTTCAGCAACAGACACTGGCTCTTGTTGAGGGACATCGCATAGCTCACATATCATACCCGGCATTGGCAGCAAACTAAATCTTCTCTATATACACAAACACAGCACAGCCACCTAGAAATCGGGCCCCACGTGATCTCTTTTATTCACTTCACCCTACACCCACTTTACATGTCACCCGCTTTACACGTCATGCACTTTACCCATCTACCACTTTAATCACCACCCACTAATCACATTCCTTACATGGTTTACGTGTCTAGTAGTTGTTCACTTAGCACTCTCTTTCAAACGGGCAAATAGTGTTGGAAAATACTTTGTCAATAATTTGAAATTCTCGATAGCCTATGGCACTCTTTATGACATGGCGACTCCAAATCTGTTCTTATATGTTCTAGGATGTGTAGTTCCCTAGTCGTACAAGCCGTTCGACCACGGTTTGTAGCAATGGCCTGGGTTTTAGTGAGGTGTATTTTATGTAAGTAATTGTCGGACAGAACGACATGAAGAATTTGGCCTTTTATGGCACCTGTATGTCACTGTGTAGATAGAAAGAGAAAGAGTTTAATTTATTCAGGTGATAATGTACAGGGGTGTTTCTATTGACTCTAACTGATGCTGATCCAGGCAAGACTTGGAGATATTATATGTAAATCCAAGCTATTCTGATTTTACAAGATGTCATTAGTTAAAATACTGATATTTGTCTTTATTTTCTAATTTAGCAGATTGTCAGCAGTAGTGTTGCCATCAGTATATCAACGTCTGATCACCATGACGTCCTTGGTTGCCTTGACTCTCAGCCTTCTGTTGGTGGTGAGTGCCTCGACCAAGACCATCCACAGCTCTCTGGGAGAAGCAGACACACAAGTCCCATCCCTACTGAACTCCATCTGGCAGACCCTTAATAGTAAAGACACTTCAGAGGGAGAGGCAGACACACACGACCCATCCCTATTGAACTCCATCTGGCAGACCCTTCATAGTATAGACAGCTCTCTGGGGAACTCCATCTGGCAGACCCTTAATAGTAAAGACACTTCAGTGGGAGAAGCAGACACACAAGTTCCATCCTTGCTGAACTCCATCTGGCAGACCCTTACCATTAAAGACACTTCAGAAGGAAAGCTGAATCAGTCATTGCTACTGAAGTTAATAAAATATCTTCCAGATGGTGATCATCTCAGCTCCAGTCTTGTTGATTCACTTGGTCTTCACCAAGACATTCTTAAAGTAGTTTCAAAAATCATAAATAAAATAAAGAAGATGGAAGTCATTTCTTCCAACACTTCTGGCAGTGGAGGAAACTATGTAGAAAATAATAATAATATAGAAGAGGAAAATGACGAGGCAGCCAACAATAAAATAATTGACTTTAACCATCAATTCTTAGAGTTAATCAGAGAAGTGCTGACAGATGAAATTAAAGAGTTGCCAATATTTAATTTCTCAGAAACCTCCAGAAGCTCCAAGCAGAATTCTACTGAAGTCTCCACAAAACAAACAACAACAACATCAAATAATGTTTGGATGTTGATCAAGTCAACGTGGCAGAGAATATTGGCTTACGTCAAGGATGAAAACTCCCTTGAGACTTTCCTGCAGCAAACACCTGTCAGAATCATTAACAACATCATTAGTCTTGGAGACGATCTTAACCTCATCAACTTCTTGGCCAAGAAACTCGACAAAGATTTTGCAGAATTTATCTCACAGGAAATCAACCCTTACATGGGACCCTTCCAATGTTTTGACTCTTTTTATAACTTTACCAAAGAAAACGGATTTAATAATATTATTGACTACTTCAGTTCTCCAAACTTCGCCCATACTGTCTCGGCCATGTCACGTTTCATCTCATCTTACTTTGATGACAACTTCTCAGAAGACGTGGCAGATGACTACATTGCCTTCATTTCCTTCAATAATACTGAACTGTACAACTTTTACAAGTCTCTCTTGAGAAGTCAAAAAAGTGGAGGAAGAGTCAAGAGAGAGGAATTCAATAAGGCGGCCAGCAGCTATAAGTTTAATGGGTACGACTTCCAGCCACAACAACCAAAGGAAGAAGCAAATAAAAAGACAGATCGTGATGGTGGACATGGTGGTGGTGGAGGTGGGCACAGTGGTGGTGGTGGTGGTGGTGGTGGTGGTTATGGTGGTGGTCACAGTGGTGGGTATGGTGGAGGTCATGGTGACAGCTATGGTGGAGGTCACAGTGGTGGGTATGGTGGTGGTCATGGTGACAGTTATGGTGGAGGTCATAGTACTAGTTATGGTGGAGGCCATGGTGGTGGTGGTGGTGGTGGTGGCTACGGAGGAGGCCATGGTGGTGGTGGTGGTGGTGGATACGGAGGTGGTCATAGTGGTGGTGGTGGTTATGGTGGTGGTGGTGGTGGCTATGGTGGTGGTCATAGTGGAGGCTATGGTGGAGGCCACAGTAGTGGGTATGGAGGTGGACAAAGTAGTAGTGGATATGGTGGTGGTGGTGGTGGTGGTTATGGTCACAGTGGAGGTATGCAGGTTGACCCAGCAGTTATCCTTAGTTCCATCGCACTTGGAGCTCTATTGGGATTCCTTCTCTTCCGGCTCATTCGAGGAACAGGCAACGGTCGTCGTGACATTGGTGATGGTTCTCTGTCACTGTGGGACTCTGACCTGCCTGACCAGATACTGCCGTGGGGTTCTTCTGTAGACCGCATGAAGCGACAGGTCAATGACGACACACAAAGCTTCAGCCTCCCGTCGTCCCTCAGAGGTGACGTCTGGTCCTCTGACCCTCTGGTTACTGACAACTTCTTGGACGACCACCTGGACGAGGACGACATCGCCCACCACCTCAACCACCTGTGGCGCCTCTACAAAGACACCAACGAGACCGCCTGTGTCCACTCCCACCTGTGTGACGTCATGGCCAACTCCACGGCCCACCACCTCACTGGCAAGGACTCCAGCCTCCCCCTCATCATGTGAGTACCACACACATCTTCACTTTAAAATGGACCTCCTTTATTGTCTCAGTTTTACACCCATTAATATTATTGGCATCATGTGTTCATCTCATTTTTATCTTTGTTGTCAACAGGGCATCAGTGGGGAACCTGCTGGGTGTAGCGGGGTCTGGTCAGCTGATGGATGACGTCACCAGCAGCTTGGTACTGGGAAAGCTACACACCTGCCGAAGCCATGCAACTTGCCATTTCTACTAACCTTGGAGAAACGTTCGAAGACCCAATTATTTATCTGTGATGGACCAGACACTACAACACTGTAAAGGTTCTTCTTCACCATATAAAGCAACACCAAATACCCATGGGAGTGATGGTCCCATTTCATCGTTCAACAATACTAATAACAAATAAAAATATTTATACGAAATGTTTGCATCGCCAATATTAAGAAATTTGTCAAGTGGCCTATATTCACAATTTCTTTGGAACATTGCAGTAAAGCTAGTTCCCGTATATATAGCACCTATCCTTACAATTATATAGTGTAATTTATGATGTTTCAGTGAGATGATGTATAGGAAGCACATACAGATTTCTTTTCCAAATAATAAAGATATATACATTTACACTCCATTTTATTCGTGTCTAAAAACACATGTCTAAATTCGTGTCTAAAATTCGTGTAAAAAAAAATGTGATTATTGGTAATGAGGTTGTTACTTATTCATGGCACTATTTTGTAACCTGATAATTTTTTAGGAGTAATCGTGAGAAATATTATCTCATTATTATGCAAGGTGCCAGGTTGATTTCTTCTATTATCAAGTAAAAAAAAAAAAGAGTTCTAAGTGGACCAAAATGATGTCCCATACCGTTCGAGATGCCTAGGCACAATGCAGGTGAAGAATAAATTGTAGTAGAGGCAAGTATAGAGTCCCGAGGTTGAGGTATAAAAAAAAAAAAAAAAAAAAAAAAAAAAAAAAAAAAAAAAAAGAGAGAGAGAGAGAGAGAGAGAGAGAGAGAGAGAGAGAGAGAGAGAGAGAGAGAGAGAGAGAGAGAGAGAGAGAGAGAGAGAGAGAGAGAGAGAGAGAGAGTGAGAGAGAGAGAAAAAAAAAAAAAATTATTGTTGGTAATAGAATAGAATAGATTGATAGGTTGTGTAGGTGAAGGATGGAGAGTATCGGCTGTCTCTGTACGGGGGGGACCTTCATTACACCTATAAAATTTTATTGAACTTGGTCAAAGAAAAAGCGATATAAAAATGGTCAGAGGATGAAAAAACTAAATCTTATTACGCTATTGTACTCCTCGTGCGTAATTGACCTTTAGAACCAAATATGAACACTCCACGAAGTCAGTGTTGAGTACAATCAGATTTTATAATAGAGTGAATATTTCATTGCACCCTCTTCTTTTTATCTGTGGGAGCTTTTCATGATTATAAGGAGGGCTTCTATATGAATCTGGGGGTGGAAGATATTGATTCAGCATTAAGGACCCTGCATGTAATCGTGTATGGGACTTGGTTGGTGGCTTCTGATTCCTCCTGACTATGCCACGATTGATTGATATTAGGCGCCGCAACAACGAGGTCATATAGCGACTATGCCACGAAACAAGCTCCTTCAATATTGGTGATGTTTCGTGGCAATATTTTGAAGGACTTACTAACTAACCTCCAATATTCTGACAATGGGTCCCTTAACCTTTACACAGGATACAATGAAGATATCTGAGAAATTAAGATATGAGAATGTCTGCCCTCCCCACATCTCCCATAAACTGTATGATCCGAGCATGGGTTTACTCTCGAACAAATGAGTCCCACCTACCCTTGTGTATTGTTGACTGCCTGTTGACTGACGCTACGGCGCAATGAATTTGAAAAAAAAAAAAAAAAAAAAAAAATCCCGAACAATTGGTCGACCGAGCTGAGATTTTGCAAGTGAGTTGGCCTTACCTGACTAAGGCCTACCGTACACCAGTGGGCCTTTAAAGAGATAGGTCAAAGGTTTTCTGGATAATTAAGCATAATAATCTTCTTAATTAAGCATATATGAAACACTATAGGCAAAACACTAACACTGAGCCACAATGCCTGACATGACGAATAAGTGAGCGACCCATGAACTCAAAAGTTATTGTAGACAAACGGTAACACAACAAGGCGTGATGGAGTACACATATAGAGGCTGAGTTCGAATGCTGGGTATGTGTGGTGCTTGCCGTTCGTCTCTGGTCAGGGATTACGTATCACGAGTGTACAGTAGCGGCACATAGTCCTTGAACAGGCTTTCCCTTACACCCTGGTCAAGGACTATGTGCCGCGACTGTACCTTTACTGATATATCTGTAACTGCTGGAAACAAAATATATATATATTTCTAAACATCAGCTATCCACTTACTCCACACTAATGTTGCTATTGGTTTAACATTGTTGATTGGCTGAAAAATACATAAATACTGTACTTCCAACATGGTACCGCCTCCTCAACTCTCAGGCTCATTTCATGTAAACGTGACATCTATAAACCTGATTGTTTTAGTTGTACAGTCCCATAGTGTTTTACAGTTGGTTACCCTAATTTTATAACTCTACAACTGTGAGACCTGCCACGATTCTTAATGGTGCTTTGAGGGTTTTTCTTGACTCTTCTGGTACTAAAAGTCTGTATGTGAGACCTGGAAACAAACTGACAAAATCAACAGAAAAGAAAGGTAAGTGTTAGGAATATTGTTGAGTGAGGAGAAGATCATCATGGTTGAAAGAGTAAACTAATGTTAAGGGGGAAGTATGCAGTGTTGGCAATCTGGAGCAACTGATTCCTCCAAACTATTCCAAGCAACTGAACACCATTATTTTTGTTCATCTGGTCCTGTTTCCTGGCATACTTTGGAGGAATCATGGCACTCCAATGTAACAAAAGGGAATTACTACGGTACTCCCTAAAACGTAATGACAAAATTGTAATAATTAATGAACATTATTGGAGGTGGGCTGGACATGAAAAAGAATAAGAGATAACAGATGGAGTACTGAGTTGGCGGATGCTCGATTAGTGTACCATTAATATCCACTACACTACATTAAGGAGAACTTTTGTGTTGGTAAATCTGAAGCAAGCGATTCCTCCAAACTATTCCAAGCAACAGAACACTATTATTTTTGCTCCTCTGGTCCTGTTTCGTAGCATACTTTGGAGGAATCATGGCACTCCAATGTACCAAAAAAGAATTACCACCTTAATATAAATTGTTTCTAAGTAGCAGTCTATTACTGAGTTGTAATAGTCGCATTATACTGCTCCTTATTGTATATCTATCTATTTATCTATATTGTACAATTATAGAAATTAGGAGGAAGAGAGGAAGATGAGGAAAATTTAGATAACATTACTGTGTGAAAATTATGAACATCATTTACGTGGCCATGTGTAAAGGTTCAGGCAAAATAATGATGCTGCTGTGAGCACTTCGTAATGGTGTCTCGGTCAAGGCATCTACGAGTACAGCCACAATCAAATAACCACCGACTCATTCCTGACACTTTCCTTCCATCGTGCAAATAAATCAGTATCATATCAAAATATAATCATACAACACCTTACGTCAACTCAACCCCCTCAATTATTATTATGAGGTGCTGCAAAATCATACACGTGTTGTTCTTTATTACCAAGATATTTACTACGATGGAAGGAAAGTGTCGGTGGATATTCGATTGTGGCTGTACAGTAGGTCATTATCCAGAAAGACTCCAATATTATGGTTAAAATGATCTCAGAACAATTAAGGTATGGAAGGTTAGGCATATCTGAAACGACCAACATTATGTACATTACTCATAGAAGCATAAATGGTTAACTTGATAATATAATATAAAAAGGAATGTTTTTTTTTTCCCCGAACCTCGTCTCCACATCAGTCCCTCTTTGAAAGTGAGATAAATATTAGATATTTAATGTATGAATACTGAGCCTGTCACAAATATTCTCTTCCTTTTTTGTGCTTGTGGTACAGTCATGGTCAAAAGTCCTGCAACCTGGTGAATACAAGCGAGCCATTTGAGTGAATCTAATGAACCAGTATTGCAAGTCCAACAGCTGTAGATTCGGATCATTTTTCGAGGCCATCTCATTGGAAGGTGTTGCAGGACTATTGACCGTGACTGTACAATGCTTAATATGCGTCAATTGTCGTTCACCTGACTGACATCGTGCAATTCCTGTTAGCGGTCACAGTACACACCTCACAGAGAGAAATCCATTACAATTTCTCTGGTGAACGCTTGAAAGATGACAGTTGTTTCGTGGTGACAATTTGCTTTACGCAGATTTCTTTTATTTCTGAACTAGGTCACTGGCACGGCTTCCAACAGAGCATCACCATTACTGCTTTGGTTTATTTTATACTCGCTTGATAATGTTGATGGCGATGACGGAAAGCTAGAAATGGGTTGGTGAAAACGTCACTGAAGAAAAGAAGGAACTTTTATTGTCAAAGTTCTCTGAGGAAAACTATATATATATATTTCCGGTACTCCATTTTATTTTGTGGTTCGGCGGTTTCTTTTATCTATTTTTTTTATTTTCGTCAGGATTCACCAGTAATGACTTCTCTAATGTGCTAAGCCAGAACGACTAGGGCCTAGGCTATGTAGCACATGACATGACCCCCCAGTCGTGACCAGGATTCGAACGTGTACAGCCACAATCAAATATCCATGCACCGACACTTTCCTTCCATCATAGTAAATATCTTGGTAATAAAGAACAACACGTGTATGATTTTGCAGCACCTCATAGTAATAATTGAGTGGGTTGAGTTGACGTAACTTGTTGTATGATTATATTTTGATATGATACTGATTTATTTGCACGATGGAAGGAAAGTGTCGGTGGTAATTTGATTGTGGCTGTACGTAAGTTCGAGTGACGGAATGTAAACAACACATAAGATTGCCTTCATGTCCCACCAGCAGCAGGAGGTGTTTAGTATCGTACACGTGCACCTGGTGTTGCGAGCCTCAGTGTCTGCATCATCAACAATACAGTAATACAAGAGGCCAGTCAGTGTTACCATCACCAGTTACCGTACGATTAATGGGATCATCCATCAATTGTGGCCCAACTGGAGAGCTTTTTGATATCAGCTCTCTATATGGATTTTTTTTTTTTTTTTTTAACGCATAAATGCTCTTTGATATACGAAACCATTTGGGTCCCTCTGGGTAAAAAAGAAAATTCTTCTCAATTCTGGTACACCCGAGCATCTCAACCTCATTCTTTCTTCGTCATTTTTTTTTTCAGCCTTAAGTAACCAATTAATATGTTAACTTAGTATCTGCAAAAACGATCAAAGAACAGAGATTCAACGACATTTTAATCCTTGCTCTCCGTATCTCATGTCAAGTCACTGAGCACTGGTTGGTGAGAAAAATATTATTTTTACTCTTCTAGATCATTAAGTTTGATTGTGTTGGCTTAGATCGGCAATGAAGCCTGAAATGGGACGGTAGCACTTCTTTTTCGAATGGACAGTTCCATCTATTTTCATCGAAGAAAACAAAAATAAAAAGAAATTGGAGTCAGCCCACCAGCAAGTCAACTAGAAAACGCATTTGGAGAGTTGACTCGACAATGACAAGGTTCACCCAATGTGTGACTGTACCGTTTGGTGACACACCTGGCCTACACAGTCTGGCAGTGGGACAAGAGAGGCACAAACAACAACTCAACTCTTGTATCTCTATTAGTTTTATGATTGGCTGACAAAATATCTTATTCCTGCTCGGCAATAGAACGATCAAAGTCTTGCCCTGTATCACATATATATATATATATATATATATATATATATATATATATATATATATATATATATATATATATATATATATATATATATATATATATATATATATATATATATATCAAACCTCAGATTTTTTTAACTGGAATGGATGAGTGACGCCCAACACGAGTCACCATCAAGTCACGACAACCTCAGGTTAATGTCCTCAGACAGGAACATTCGTCATGGCTCACACTGTAAAGATTTCACACAGTTATTCCTACGACAGATAAATTTATTATTGCTGCTTGTATTGGGAAATCATGAAACTGGGGTCACCGCTCAGAAATAATTATGTGCCTCAACAAACAAGGATATTTAGGTTAATTACTGGATAACAAAATAATTCTATTTACGATAAATCTTCTTCAGTATAAAGTACATTAACCACCAGTTCTACCTCCAGTCTAGCCTGCTTGTAGATTCAGAATTTTTAATGGTGTGCAGTCTCTTAAGTATATTTGTTTTGGGCACAAGATGGCGTTCCCTGAATGTGTATCCATGAGGAAACGTGAGGCAGAGCAGTCTTCTTAAAACACAAGCTGGAAGAATTTAAGCTTTTCCCACCCGTATGACCATTGTAGTCGAGATACACAAAATACCAATAATCCATATTTCAAGGAAGTAAGAATCTTAGATCTCTCGTCACACGTGTGAGGCTTTCAGTGACACAGATAACCAGACACGAAACATTTATATTATAATTCTTATGACTATGAATCGTCTGGGAAGAGAATCATAATAGATGCGAAATATATAATGACAACCACAGGTGTTTCTACCTACTGTAATCAGATAGTGTTAACCTGCACGTGAAGGACACCACCTGTACAGTACAACACTCATTCATCATTATTATTGCACTCACCAGAATCTTTTATCTCCCTCTCTCTCTCTCTCTCTCTCTGTGTGTGTGTGTGTGTGTGTGTGTGTGTGAGACGATGCTGTGATTTATATTCTTCACTCTACCAGCACACAACTCACGATATAACAGTAGTTCGAAAGATGCAGTGGTGGGATGCTTGAAACGGGAGTAGCCTAGCGAGGGAGAGGAACAACACGTGGTCAGAAGGGTGTATGGGTGAGGTACAGCCACAATCAAATAACCACCGACACTTTCCTTCCATCGTAGTAAATATCTTGGTAATAAAGAACAACACGTGTATGATTTTGCAGCACCTCATAAGTATAATTGAGGGGGTTGAGTTGACGTAAGGTGTTGTATGATTATATTTTGATATGATACGAATTAATTTACACGATGGAAGGAAAATGTCGATGGATATTTGATTGTGGCTGTACATGGTTGGTTATTGGAGTGAGAGAAACGATTGGAGCACGTTTCATTTAACACCCCTTCCCCATACTGATTAATGAAGCGTCAGACAATGGATATAATTACTTCCTCTTTCCTTCTCCATCTCCTTTCCTCCCATATAATTTCTACTCCATCTCCTCTTTCTCTTCTTCCTCCTCCCTCCCCATTCACTCCTCGTACGTGCATTTCATTCCCCTTTTAGTGACTTCACTCCCAATTATTAAACTCAGGAGTGACAACGTGAGGGGTTTTGTCTGCTTCCTCTCCTGCCTCGGGATTATACTGTTGTGCTGTTACTTCCTAATGATGAGCGTGAGAGTGCGACAAAACGCGCCTCGGGAAACACACAGGGAAGGTGACTAGGCTGCTGGGGTTGACGGTGGTGGTGGTGTTGGTGGTGCTCTTTTTTTGTCCACAAGAATGTAGTTTGGGAGAACAGTAAAATCCGTAGTACACTTAAGAGGGTAGTACACTGTTGGTAAATCTGGAGCAAATGATTCCTCCAAACTATTCCAGGCAACCATTATTTTTCTTCATCTGGTCCCGTTTCCTGACATACTTTGGAGTAATCAAGTTAGTCCAATATATCAAAAGTGTACTATCCCCTTAATTAACTTGAATCTAAGGCAAGTTTTGGGACACACCTTTATTATCATCAGTATGCCTTAGACGATGGACGGAGGAGGCCTTTCATCTGTCATGTTTAATCGGGGGAGAATAATAACCTGGTGACGTTAAAAAATATGCAAAAATGATTTAAGACTTGAGGACTTATTAGGAGGCAGTAATGAATAATGAATGGAAGAGTGACACCTGAATTATTATTATTATTATTATTATTATTATTATTATTTTTATTATTATCATTATCATTATTATTATTATTATTATTATTATTATTATTATTATTATTTTTATTATTATCATTATCATTATTATTATTATTATTATTATTATTATTATTATTATTATTATTATTATTATTATTATTATACTGTGTAGCAATTTGGGAATAAACGGCATTTTTATCTGTATATTACATTTTTCCCTAAAGCAAGAAGGATAAAAACAATGACAGAATATTTCTGATGAACAAACTATGGTTGACTCACGTTTGTGTTCGATGTGAGTTTCCCTTGACTCTAAATTTATGGTTGAGAGGCATAATCCATTCTTCCATTATTTAAAAAGACAGGTTTGGTTAGAAAGTGTTGCAAAAATTTACTTGACACACATCTGTATTTAAGGGGGAAGTTTTGTGTTGATAATTCTGGAGCAACTGAATACTCCAGACTATTCCAAGCAACAGAACACTATTATTTTTGCTCTTCTGGTCCTGTTTCCTGGCATACTTTGGAAGAATCGAGGAGCTCCAATTTAACAAAAGGGTATTAAGTATGTTTATGGTATATCATTGCCACATAATGAATATTGTTCAGCTGTTTGGGTGTCGACTGCCAACTCTCATAAAAAATGAAAAAGTGGCTTGATGAAGATTATATTTCAATTATATTTATTTTTCCTGTTTAATCATCGACTTCCATTTAGTGTCCTTAATTAACACACGAATAAAAGTATTTACAATCTTCAGCATACTTTATTTGAAGTTTTATCAGAAAATTTTACTCCAGAAGGTTTAACTGACATCCCAACCCTGTGTCAGAGTCCAATGGTGTGACCAGAACCCCTAAATGTGAAGCAAGGGTATAGGAAGAACACCTGAAGACAATATATCACAAGGATCGGCATGAATATATAAGTGTTCATTTGTTGACGAGAAAAGGAAAACGTTGATAAAAGTTTTTGCCCCACATTGAGACAATACATAACATTTGTAAAGATAATGATGATACTGAGATTGGTTCTGACCAGGAGAAGTTTGAAGACAAGGTTAAGAGAGATTATGTTAAATCAAATGAGACAGAAACGAAGATAACTTCAACAACCCAGCAGAAGATGAAAAACATTGGACAAACTCTCCTCAAATGATCTGGATGGCTGGAATGAAGGGTACAAAAGAACCAACAAAATATCTGATTGCGAACTGACTCAGCAACCCATGCAAGGCCTGTTCGCACCGCCCCCCTCTCCCTAGTAACCCCGCCCCCTCCACACACCACCAACGAGATAAGCCGAGCCACACAAACCCGTCCCGCTGCAGTGCCACCCCAGCTGCTGAGGGCGACGGAACACAGACCAGGCCTCCAACACCAACTCACACCATATAATCATCACAGCAGATCCACACACTTCCTGTCTACAAACACCCGTCCTTCAGGTAGATTGATGTGCGGTCACAATCTATATATTTACCTGCATGTCCTACCTAACAGAACGTTGTGAAATATATACCTACCTTGGTGGTCCCACGTTAATTAACCAACTGAAGGAAAATGAGAGAATGTCAATGGTGAAGGTGTTAAGGATAGATTGTTAGTTCAAACTGCGAGTGTCCGACCTCATTTATTATTAGCGGCTGTATTGTGCAAGACTCTCCAGTTGGTGCAAAATGATTATGGTAATAGTTTTCGTTGTTCACTCCAGGCATTAGTTTCAGCGAGCACATAAATGTCTCGGTGGGTGGGAGGATATAAATGTGACGTGAGAAAAACACTTACTAAAGGCCAAGAAACTATTATTATAAAGTCGTAAGTTTATGTGCGTGTATTGAGTTTCATAAAGTTGTACAAGTTTTACTTTTGTAAACTTTTTTCGTAAACTGACAGACATAATTATATACATATTAAATATATTAGTAAAATATACTCATCTACATCTCAGGTACTTCCACTGTATTTCCTCAGTCCTCACTACATAATTATGAGCCCATAATACCCTACCGTGTATATAGTAAAGTAGTTCCCAAGTATTTCTTAATATTATTTAAAATGCTCAACATTTCGGAAGTGGCCTCCATCGGATTTTAAAAATATGCAGCAGTTAATTGAAAATTACATGAACAAAAATTTCCTATATCTTTCAAAGCAAGGCAAAAATTATTCTGCATTAGTCTACGCTCGGACTCTCACGCCTCGCCTCGTCTGAGTGTTGTGCAATTTAACCAAGAACCGTAAGATGTGATATTATGTCTATAAATAAAACTTTAATGTCAGTAGTGCGGCCACGTGCAATATAATACAGTATTATTATGATTATTACAACACATGGTTCACACAGCACCATCACGAAAGCACAAAATATAATAGTGTCTAAGCACCCGCTATATTGTGCCATAGACAACTGACTCATGTTCTCAGCCCCCCTTTTATATTATATATATATATAATTATACAAGATCAATCATAAATCTTATATCTGTTTTAGTGCCAGGTTCTACTTAACCATCAATTGGACTACGAGGTGTGACAAGAGGGAGTTGTCATGGTTGGAGTGTTGTGGCGACTCTGACTCCAGGTGTATGAATTAGGCTTGACTTTCTTACATTTACATTTTACATTCACATAATACACATCATCACATAATTATCACAGGGGTAAGTATACAAACGAACCGAAAAATATAAGAAAATATGTACGCAGCACCAACATCTTGTCAAATTCCAAACAATCTTAATCTTTTTCTTTTTTTTCACTTTGGTGTGGCTGCCGTAACACCGAGCGAGATGAACTAACTGTTTATTTGTCAACCCTTCCCACATGGCGAGTGTGAGGCTGACACATGAAAAGGGGATAAAACATCTGAGTCATCACGAATATCTAGCTGGGACCCGTTGTACAGTCACCATCAAAAATTCAGTGGCTACTATTCCTGTTTGATGGAAAAAATGTGGCATGATTTTTTTTTTTTTTTTTCGAATGACACACATACAGCCACAGTCAAATATCCACCAACCCTTTCCTTCCATCGTAGTAAATATCTTGGTAATAAAGAACAACACAAGTATGATTTTGCAGCACCTCATAATAATAATTGAGGGGGTTGAGTTGACGTAAAATGTTGTAAGATTATATTTTTATTTGAGACTGATTTATTTGCACGATGGAAGAATGGTGTCGGTGGTTTTTTGATTGTGGCTGTACAGTACGTAGTTGTCTCTTAATTCTACAGGACTATTAATTAACCTTATGATTCATCCTCTCGTGAAGGTTGTTTTGATTGCCTGGGACTGTATAAATAAATAAATATGAGAGCACAACACAACAGCACAAAGACGGCATCATCAGGACTCTGGGTTGGTTTAATTAAGAGGGTCGTCGTCTTCGTGGTCGTCTGTGGAGTTTTTGTATTCCTCTAAACTCAACAACAAACACAGATCCCACACTTGTATCGTGAGGTGGTCTGTTTTCTGGCTCAGTTTGGAGGAATCATTAACATCAAATTACCTCCCCCCCAAGAAAAAAAAAAAAAAAAAAAAAAATAATAATAATAATAATAATATCAATAATGATAATAATAATTATAATAATAATAATAATAACAATAATAATAATAACAAAAATTACTCCATTATTTTCACACGATAAACAAGGACAAAAATGATTCTGCACACTTAGTTCCAGACCAAGACCATGATTCCTGTAACTCCCCCCAAACGGTAAATACAGAGAGGGTAGGAACCGTGTGATGATGATAATGTGAGGAGTAACCTTTTCATCACACCTGGTAAAACCCTAAACTCTTGGGGGGAGGGGAGAGGGGGGCGTTGGAGGGGGGGATACAGAAGAGCTACTGTATCTATGAACATTGCACTTCAGTTACTGGGACTTCAATAATATTTTTTTTTTCTCACTTATCTACACTCGGGTACTACAAGATTATTAGAGCTATTACACACTTCGATGTTATTTAGGCTGTGTTATACATGGTGTGTGTGTGTGTGTGTGTGTGTGTATTTGTTGTTCGCATGACTGAGCTAGCAATTCACGGTTGTCTGGGTGTTAACGTAAGCCATACATCTTCTAAGGTATTATATCCAATCAACACACACACACACACACACAAATAATTTTCCAACGACATAAGGGCACACTGACACACACATTGACACTCAATTAAGGGTAGTAACTGTTGTGGGCAAATTGGAGCGAGCACACGTAGCCCTCCGAACTCTATCATAAAACACGTCTCTACAGTCCTATGTGGAGGGATTTTGTTTCTTGGGATGACTTGGAGAAATCAGAACCCCCTCGAATTTCCCACAGCAGGTTATTTCCCTTTAAGGTGGCAATTCTTTTTTGGTACATTGGAGTGCCTTGATTCCTCCAAAGTATGCTAGGAAACAGGACCAGATGAGAAAAAATAATATAGTGTCCTGTTGCTTGGAATAGTTTGGAAGATTCAGTTGCTCCAGATTTACCAACACAAAACTTCCCCCTTAGTTAAGCACGGTACACATATTGGTTTGCTCATTAGCGGATACACACAATCACACCAGTACAATAGGAAGTCTTTGGTAGTAAGGCTCAAATATACACAACATTGGTAATTGCAGTAAAACGTGACATACAAACACACAATATGAAACACACGCACCTCCTCACATCATTATATAGCATACAACTATACATAATTAAAACTCCTATAACTATACATTAATACAACTACACATAAATATACAACTATAAATACTTCCCTACATCATTCATTAATTAAACTATTCTTATTAATCATCTCTATGTCTCTGTAGAATATAACACTATTATTATTATTAACGGCACTACTACAAGATCCATCAACCACATGAGTGAGTGAAAGATGAGGTACAGTCATGTGTGAAATCCCTCCCTCCCTGACTCCCTCACTTCTGCAGGCCGGAACTTACCTCTACTTGGCCCCATGTACCGTTGGCTTTAGTGTGGACGATATACTGTAATTGCAGTGACACTTTTGCTGGGGTAGTTTGTCATCATGTTCGCTAACTGTCACCAAATCACTTCGTGTGTGTGTGTGTGTGTACAATATCTCTCTCTCTCTCTCTCTCTCTCTCTCTCTCTCTCTCTCTCTCTCTCTCTCTCTCTCTCTCTCACTGCATATATATATTATTAGAATTACATTAGAATATAACTGAAGAAATCTCAGAACCATTCATTAATCGTACTAGGATAACAGATAATCGTGCCCTCTAGGGAATATATATCAACCTTACTGACAACAAGACAGGAAAATGGTTCAGTGCAACGTTCGTGTAACTCAACACAGATAAGAGGGAGTTCTGTACGACTGATACGTGTCCAATCACCTCGCGGTCAGTTTTAATTGCGTGACACATTGCTCAGGTGTTGAGCCATTATTAACAGTACAGTATAACATACACTGTCATCATTACCACCTATTACATCTGGACTCACTCATTTACTCACTCTCTCTCTCTCTCTCTCTCTCTCTCTCTCTCTCTCTCTCTCTCTCTCTCTCTGAACAGCTGCAGCCAGATCTCAGTAAAAAAAAAAATTAATGCCAAATACAATAAGCATTTATGTCATTGCCATAATTAATGTCATCGTGACAAAGTATATGTTATACCAGTTGGCGGTATTAAAATAAGGAAGCAACACTCTCAGCCTCAACATTTCACAAGCTTCCAACTTCCCAGCCACCAGACTTATTGTACACTTGCTTTCTCGTCTGTAAGATCCTGAATCTGCAGGTGGCCAGTTTTGGGTTACATGATGATGCGGCTCTTCATATTAATGTTGTGGTTTACACACTCCGTGAGTTATGGAGGTAATAGTCATCACGGACGTGGACGAAGATTACCTACACCAACAGAACATGTAAAATGCAAATGGTGTGAAGCTCATAAAAGATATTTTTTACCTCGAACATTTTAAATTTAAACTGGTTGTTTTTTTACTTGACAAGCAGTTGTCTTATGAATATATTTATGAAGCACCATTACTACATAATTCCTATGTTAAATATTAAATACTTCATTTAAGTTATGTAATGGTATGTTATTTCTTTAAAAACTTAAGAATAATAGTTGTGCAGCAGCAGATGTTGGTCAGAAATAATAATAATATTGTTGTTGTGTACAAGCTGCACTGGGCTCTTTATTATGAAGGCAGACAACTACAAGTAACATGAAATTAAAATGTTTTGTGATGCTCACAAAATAATATTATGGTGCAGATAATCAGACAAAGAGAAGTGCCGGGTTTAGAAACTGCTGATATTGTAAAGAGTGGATACTCTGTGAGTGTGGTCTCAAGTAAACCTCATTCTCACAGAAAATGGGTTACCTGTAACTTCCGCGAACACAAAATTAGGGAACTATTTTCTTACATCGTCACACACGATAAAAGATTTATTACATAAGTGAAAATATTGATATTAAGTTTAGAATGAGGGAGTGAAAATAAACAGTATTGTGGTATGGTGTAGCCAGCAAATATGTTCATAACTAAATATGATGACTAAGTACAGTACCGAGGCTTCACCTTCGTAGGGGGGTATTGCTTGCTTGGATGTGGCCAATTCTGTAAGATTTGGGCGCCCCTTTGGACCCAATCGTTTCCCTTTGCTCTCTTCATCTGTCCGTCATTTCATTCGTTTTCCTTCGTGTTTGCTTTCCTGCTTTTCTGTCTCATTCTCCCCTGCGGCACAAAGTTTTTCTGGCCTAGCAGTCTTGTGTCTTCCCTTTACACTTACTGTACCGTAGGAATCGAGAGAGAAATCTCAAACATAAATAAAGAAAATACTGAGTATTGGGTATAGCACTGACATATAATACTAGAAAACTATTTAGGTATAATTTTACTAACGGGTAACGTAAACGAACTTCAGGTAATATATAGGAATAATCTATACCGTAAAATAAGAACAACACTGACCATAAGTGTTATAGTTGGTGGTTCTCACAAGGTGTTTATTTGTGTTTGTTTCAGTGTCCAAGTGAGGGTCCCCGTCCTGCAGTCACCGCATCATGTCTGTCTCCTTCCTCACTCTCTCCCTCCTGTTCATCACTCTGGCAGTCTCACCTTTACATGCTAAAACGCTTGTAGAGGATGAAGCTCAACCCAAAACCTCTATTACGTTCAAGGATAACATCATGACTAAAATACATTATGCTATCCCAGACAAAACTCTGATTATGGATGTGCTGGAGAATTTGCTTGGTAGGGATGGGAATGAGAGTTCACAGCAGAGTTTAAATAATATCAAATCTATTCTCACGAAGAAATTTTTGAATGCGGAGACACTTAAAACTGTGTTAAGTGACAAGATGAATATCGACAAAGATTACAAAAAGCCGCTACAGATGATAGCCAGTGAATTGATGAAACCAGACAAGGAAACTGGTGAAGGAATCATGGCTATTTTGGGAACAGTAATTCATGATATTATATTACCGAAAAACCAGAAAGAGTTTGAGACGGAGAAGGAAGTAACAGAACAAGTTGGCTCTGCTTCTAACCTGAACACTATGTTGCTAAACATGGCCATGAAAATCATAGATGGGAAACTCGGTAACCTAAATCTAACCTTCTTGTCTCAAGCCACAAACATTCCCACGGACATGGCCAGCCTCAATTCCACCTACTCCACAATATGGATGATGGTCAAGTCAACGTGGCAACGAATCTTGTCCTATGTCAAGGAAGAGAACTCTCTTGAGACCTTCATGCAACTCACACCCGTCAGGATCATTGACAATATCATTAGTCTCGGAGACGATATTAATCTCATGAATTTCTTGGCCAAAAAGTTAGACCAAGATTTTGCTGAGTTTCTGGCCAGCGAAGTAAATCCCTACCTGGGCCCTCTGAGGGATTTTGAATCCTTCTATGATTTTACCAAGGAAAGTGGTTATAATGGTGTTATTGATTACTTCACATCTGAAAAGTTCACCTACACAGTCAATGTTATATCAAAGCTCATCTCAGCTTACTTGGAGGACACCGTATCAGATGACCTGCTCAACCAGTACATCGAGTTTATATCCTTCAATAACACAGAACTCCTCAATTTTTACAAGTCAGTTCTTAAAACTGAAGAGAAAAAATTAGCCTTGGAGGGTGATCCTAAAACTGTCAATAACAACAACATACAACGCATACGAAGAGATGTATTAGAGAGCATTGCCAGCACCTACAAGATGAATCCAGGCACAGAACTGAATGATGAACCAAACCCACGAATTATAGATTCTCGACAACTCCAGACAAGATATGGAGCTACCAACCCTCTAGCCCTTGCCAACACCATATACGATCCTTCTAGAGACGGAGGCTATGGTGGTGGTGGTGGTTACGGTCATAGTGGTGGTGGGTATGGTGGTGGTGGGTACAGTATGAACACTCTTGACCCCTATGTCATTTTAGGCTCACTTGCTTTAGGGACCATCTTAGGATTCCTCATTTTCCGAGCTCTTCGAGGAACAGGCAATGGTCGTCGTGACATTGGTGATGGTTCTCTGTCACTGTGGGACTCTGACCTGCCTGACCAGATACTGCCGTGGGGTTCTTCTGTAGACCGCATGAAGCGACAGGTCAATGACGACACACAAAGCTTCAGCCTCCCGTCGTCCCTCAGAGGTGACGTCTGGTCCTCTGACCCTCTGGTTACTGACAACTTCTTGGACGACCACCTGGACGAGGACGACATCGCCCACCACCTCAACCACCTGTGGCGCCTCTACAAAGACACCAACGAGACCGCCTGTGTCCACTCCCACCTGTGTGACGTCATGGCCAACTCCACGGCCCACCACCTCACTGGCAAGGACTCCAGCCTCCCCCTCATCATGTGAGTACCACACACATCTTCACTTTAAAATGGACCTCCTTTATTGTCTCAGTTTTATACCCATTAATATTATTGGCATCATTTGTTCATCTCACTTTTATCTTTGTTTTCAACAGGGCATCAGTGGGGAACCTGCTGGGTGTAGCGGGGTCTGGTCAGCTGATGGATGACGTCACCAGCAGCTTGGTACTGGGCAAGTCGTACACCTGTACAAGTCATGCTACTTGTCATCCGATGTAACTAACGATAGGTGATGATTTGATGAAAAATTTATAAATAGTTCTTTTGATTACAAAAACACTTGCTATCCTGAAAATATTGATAATTGATTTTTGCGAGGGGGATGGGGTTGGGGGGGACCTTATTAAAGGCAAAGTGAGCTTTACATTTCTTGTAAAAATGGGTTTGAGCTACGTACTCCACACTGACATTCGATCAAATATTATATTTATCATCCCAGACTGTTGTGTAGATGCTTAACCTTAGTTTGTTGTTTATTTCACCACATGAGCATCTTTGAGCAAGAGTGATAGTAATTCTATGTTTTCTAGATTATCTCAGAAACAATACCTTAACCAAAGAAACCTAACACATACTTTACTGTACACTCAACATCAAATGTCCTATCGCCAGTTGTGTCACGAGTATTGATATCGGATTTCATAATCGAGTACAATCTACGACTTCTTTTAAGTCACATAATAATTCCTCTTATAAATCATAACAAAGCAATAAAGTCGGTAGGAAATTCGGTGTTGATTGTATAATTAATGGACTAAAAAAATCACAGTTCAGGTAGATATTTATCGCACAATATGTTAACTGGTTACCTGGCATACCCCTGAGGAGAAACAAAATGGTAATAATCATCTACAGGTTTTCATTAAGAATCCAACACATCCAACATATTAAATTGCTCACACGTTTGTATCCTTAAAAGCTCAGATACCCACCAGTTCATAGTAATAATACGGAGTCTACACAACTTTATAATAGGACACGAATGCCACACAACAACATCTATTATACATGAATATACACACTTTCACATAATTATATTGTACAGTCACGAGCACTAATAAGTATACAGCTTTGGTTGGAGCTTTGAACAGTCCAATTCACTAACGAAGTAATTCCAGTGGAGATCTTATTGTGCATTTATTTACTGTCTCTAGGTATTCGAAACACATTTGAATACTTATTAGTGCTTGTGACTGTACGTACTTCTCTGCTCAGAATACAGAAACACACACACACGTTCATAGCTAATATCCAATGGTCTGCAACTAGGCTATCCTGCACAAATATCTATAATTTCTCCGTCACAGTGCACGACCATCCACCAACTTAGGATGTATCATTAATAACCCACTCAATCTCAATAGTAAAAAGCGAAAATACTCGGTTTCGTCATTCCAAGGGTATAAACTCGCGTATAATAGTGATAATTGAGTCTCTCCATTTACTCATATAACAGTTCTCGAACGAATACAAACATATTCACATTACCTTTACACAATACAAAACTCTAGCACCTTTTTAGCTGTAGCCTAGTTCTTTCCGTCTCCAGGAGGCACTTTAGCTGTTTGTTTAATTCAGTTGATTACAATATTTCGTTTATGTATTTATGATTTATTTACCTATTTATCTACATGTTTGTAAGAAATAAAGATTTTTAATACCAGTTTGTGAGTTTTCTTTATGCCATATTTTGCTGATGTGACATATTGGGTAGCAACATTACATTGCTGCTCTTGAGTTAAAATGTCAGAAGATCTTCCTTGATTAGTACATATACGTAATTTCAATAAAATTCCATATGAATGAATGGAAAATCTAAAATATATAAAAATATATGTTTACGGGAAGGGAAAGTGTATAGTAAATTTGAGACACGGGCATTATCCAGCAACAAGCAGCTGGTGGTGTTGCCAACAAAGATGAACCTGGCAGAGGAGAGAACAGATCTGGACAGGCATAGTGACGTAACCATACTGAGGAAAGCTTCAAGTAGTGATGGTGTTAACTGGGTGCCACTACAAGATGGTGCGAGAAATTAAACCAAGGCTTGATGGCGGCCACTGTAAGGGTAGGATTGCTAGCCTTCTGAGATGTATCATCGCTGAGAAATACAGGGCATTGGCTGCATTCAGTTCAGGTGTGCAGCTTCTGTAAGACGTCGAGACCAAAGTAACCAGTGTAAGACATCACCATAAACAAGTGCTAGACAGACAGTTTGCTTGCAGGGTGAGGATACATGAAAAGGCTTGTTTGTTACCTAAAATGACATCTCTGGCAACGAGGAGATGGTCTGATGGAACTAAAATCAGGTGGAGGGACCACATCATTTTAACCCACACCTTGGGAGATAAATAACGTTGTTTCTCTAACGGCAAGTACTAACGAAAGTGTACCCAACTGATAAACTGGTATTGGTATATTGGCTGCCTCCTTAGACTAAAGAAAGTGATCCCTATCAGCTGGTTACGTGGTTGTAACCGTACTGCTGTAATTATGTCTTGAGGCTCTCTCTTACCAAATACCATTTTGGAAGGCGTAGATAATGGGCATGAAGCCTATGTTTCAAGTCATGCCATATAAGAGTGTAAGGCTCGCATTTCCCTGTGTCATTGCATAAGGTGTCACTAGGTACCGTCCCGGACAGATCTCTCTAGATTAGATATCATCGTATAAGGTAATATGTACTCTGATTGGCCTTATGGTGAATGAAAAGGAGACTATGATTTGCTGAGACCCGTCGAATCTTACTTCCAGATTCACACGTTTTAATTTTCCATGTTAGTATACCGAGGTTAGGGGAATACAATGCTAAATCTACAAAGGAAAATCCAGTAAGAAGCAGACTAAAAAGCGAGAAATGGAAGATGATAATTATATGCTGCTCATATCAAATCGAAAAGACAAAAGGAATATGACGAACCCCTGTGAAACAAAAATGTGGAACCACGTATACCCATCACAGGATCCACTTAGATTGTTTTAGTCTAAGTGGATCCTGCCCCTATGTAAATGGATTTATTTCATAGTAATTCTATCTGTAGCATCATATAATATAATATAGTTCGGACACTTTTTATGCTCAATAAGTATAGTTGTCAGTGTTGTCCCTGGTTTGAAGAAATAGCACAGTTATATGGTATATTGTATTATGGATGCTGGAAGATGCAAGCTGCATACACAACAATATGATTTGCCGGGAGCAGAAGGACAATCAACCTTTTGTTATAATTACCTCTTGTAATATCTGTATCAATACGTCAGTTATAATCCATTCATAGAGGCAAAACATTCTTATTTTATGCATATGCTTGTATTATTATTACATAAGGTAGTGGTCGAAATGAATACTGAATTCATTTCACATTAGCTTAACCGCCCATTTGTAATAATTTACTTTATACCGTACAGCGCTACGCCAAAATGACTATGGAGGGCAAGACCTCCTTTGTGGCAGGATTCGAACACGAACATCCCTGGCCTAATAACCCTGAATACCGAAGCTCGAACACCGAGCAATGTAACCCCGTAGGGGGGTATTGCCTGCCGTAATGTGAGCAATACTTTAAGGGTTTGACACCCCTTCGGCCCCCCTTTCAGTTCTTCAACAGTCCATCTTTCAATTTTATTTCCTTCCTGCTTGTTGTCACACCTCTCTATCACCGTCTTCTGGCGCTGTATGACCTCGCTATTGCGGCGCCTAATATCATTCAATAAATCAACCGAGCAATGTAAGACGGTGATGTGCTAAGCCCCTTCCACACGAGAGGCAAAAGACGGCGGACAGACAGTTACCAATTATGTGGGTAGGTGTCGGGCACAAGTGGCCAATGGGTACCGGGGACTGTTTGATATGGTAACACTAGTATAAGCGAGAGAATTCCACTCAGTTGGCCGTGCCCGCCGTCTGTTTGCCTCTCGTATGGAAGGGGCCTAAATAGTCGTATGGAAGGGGCCTAAATAGTCGTATGGAAGGGGCCTAAATAGTCGTATGGAAGGGGCCTAAATAGTCGTATGGAAGGGGCCTAAATAGTCGTATGGAAGGGGCCTAAATAGTCGTATGGAAGGGGCCTAAATAGTCGTATGGAAGGGGCCTAATTAGTCGTGTGGAAGGGGCCTAATTAGTCGTGTGGAAGGGGCCTAATTAGTCGTGTGGAAGGGGCCTAATTAGTCGTATGGAAGGGGCCTAATTAGTCGTGTGGAAGGGGCCTAATTAGTCGTATGGAAGGGACCTAATTAGTCGTGTGGAAGGGGCCTAATTAGTCGTGTGGAAGGGGCCTAATTAGTCGTGTGGAAGGGGCCTAATTAGTCGTATGGAAGGGGCCTAATTAGTCGTGTGGAAGGAGGCTAATTAGTCGTGTGGAAGGGGCCTAATTAGTCATATGAAAGGGGCCTAATTAGTCGTGTGGAAGGGGCCTAATTAGTCGTATGGAAGGGGGCTAATTAGTCGTGTGGAAGGGGCCCAATTAGTCCTGTGGAAGGGGCCCAATTAGTCCTGTGGAAGGGGCCTAATTAGTCGTATGGAAAGGGGCTAATCAGTCGTGTAGAAGGGGCCTAATTAGTCGAATATTAGTACAAGCAGGGAGATATTGTTAACATAAAGTACTGCACATAGTATGATCATCCACTCTCAGGAAATGTTTCGACAACACTACTCATTACCATGGTGTGTATATGTGTGTGATAATGTTCCATGTCACCGATTCATGAAAGAACAATTCCTCCCCTGCTTGTATTTGTGGTCGACTGATACAACACAATCTTACGTTGTTGCTTTCTGCATTTTCCTTTGTAGAGGTAGTATTGTTATCCTCAGTACTAACAGGGAAAATTAAATCATCTGGGTCTTACAGTAAAATTCGAAGGGTCTCAGTCAATCAAGAATCCCGTTTCATTAACCACAGAACATCTCAGCATGCATGTTACCTTATACGATGATATCTAGTCCAGAGAGTTCTGTGCAAGACGGTACACCTCGACCGATAAACCCAATATCCGTTAGAACAGTTGTCACGCAGATTCTGTATAATTTTATGATGCAGTGCGCTTGTGGGTGAAAAGCGTGATCATGGGAGTGACAAGAGAATTGGGCCTTAATCCCTAACGCATATCGGGTGACACAGCAGTGGTGTGGCCTATTCAGAGACGCCCTGGGAAACGTCACGCTTGAATCATTCTTTCTCTCTCTCTCACACACCACCTCTCAAAGTATTATCTTGGAATATGGCTGCGCGTTTTTTCATTTTCTTGCATACGCTGCAATATTGAACAGCATTATTATTTATCTGTAAGCTCGTGTGTGTGTGTATGTGTGTGTTCTGCAACTTCTTCCTCTTTGCTGGTTATTTCCCCTGTTCTATCAGGAATTGGACCAAGCCAATTTTGTTCTCAGGAGTTCTCAGGTTTTTTTTCCACCGCAGAATTCTGTGGTCAGGTGCAATAACTCCTCACTGTGTAATGCTGTCGGTGCCTCTGTTACACCTTCCAGCATTCTTGATTGAGGTCGTCTGTAAACGTCAAACTCCGTGCCAGTCCTCGATCTGTAAAAGCTTTATACAAAGAGTTAAGAGCAGAAACATCAGCTGTTCAAACGTCTTGACAACTCTTTTCTCCTTGTGGACGAGGAATCATCCCTGTCAGCAGGAGCCATAGAAGTGATCCTCTATAGATTGTAGAAGAGGGTGTGCTGACCTTCCCTGATAGGCAGGGCTTTGATCTGGGATAAAAGTGTCATGTACCGCAAGAAGCCTGTGTCTGCCTTCAACATTGGTGATGATGTAGTTTAGCTTACAACACATTGACGACATTAACTGAACCCGGAGTCGGTCTTGGTTAACAGTTCAGTAATAGAACACTTGCCACTAGTGTGGATGGTAGTAGACAATGTGAGGATGACTTTGAAGATCTGAGGAAGTCTCTGACAAATTGGATAATATTTTATATTAGGATGACAAGTCTACAAGTACCCCACTGAGATGTACTGTAGTTATTGATTGTACAGATTCATTAGGTTGCATGTTAGCCATATGACTGTAACGGGCCCAGCGGTGGTTAGATTTTATTGGACTTCACTTTTCGTGGTGTAGAAAGGTCTCCACTGCGTCTAGGCCTTGCCGGGTGTTGGTACTTTTGTGCTGGATAGAGATGTACTTTACAGTACCAAATATCCGCATCCTCATTTGCATCCGCAAATCATCCACATTGTTACAAAATCTACTTCCACATTTCCATCCGCACATGTAATCATCCGCATCTGCAATTTTGGAAATTTAACATCTGCATCCGCACATTATTACAAGTTTACATCCGCATCCGCACATCCGCATTTCTAGACATCCAATACATCTCTAGGTCAGTGCTGGAGATGTATCTCGGATAACCACTCCAATATTTTCCTCCATTATCTGGCGTATAGGCTGCATTTTTATGAGGCCCCGAGATGAGCCTAGCGAGTGAAGAAGCTACGATTGCTTCATTTTCTTCGCACTAGATGGAGAGAGTGTACCTTCAAAGGGATGATTGTTTCTTTTCTAACGTACTAAATTACGACAATTTACTTATACACATCACTATCGGGAGACAGCACCGATACCGTAGCTCACAGCATCTCGGAAAATAATCGGGTATTTTCTGTGCTATGAAAAGTTGACGATGTAGGGGTTATAAACTTAACATGTAGGTGTAACCAGGAAAATTTAAGAAACAGCAAACAGATGTTTAACGCCAACTCGATCTGACATACTCGTACATTTCATAAGCCATTTATTTACCTTACCTACAAACCGAGCTGCGGTGATAGTAGCAGGTGTCATAATGGTGAGGGTACCGGTGGGTGGAGGGCAAGTGGGTGGATAGATGATGTTCGTATAGCTGCTTCCTTAATTAATGCACCATTCCACATGTCAATAACTAGACTTTATTATTCTCTCACTCGACCCGCACATCCAGACTCTTTTGAAAACTTGATAAAATTTACATGAAATTAATTACACACTATATTACATATTAGTGAGAATTTAAGTGCTAACAAATTAGTAATATATATAATAATAAGCCCATAACATCTCTCCATCATCATAATTCCGTTAATATTAAAAAAATCCAACCGTACTGAAATACTACTGGAACTCCAACTAGGCCACACCGAATCATAGAAAATGGGAGACACACTGAGTAGGTATGAGTAATAACAAACAACAAGTCCCGTTACAATTCATGGCTTGTATTACATTCCCTTACTATACGAGTAATATATTGCTCATCAACTGGTAGAATTCTAAGTGGGAAGTTCAGTGTTGGTAAATCTAGAGCAAATGATTCTTCCAAACTATTTCAAGCAACAGGACATCATTATTTTTGTTCTTCTGTTGGTCCTGTTTCCTGGCATATACTTTGGAGGAATCAAGGCACTTCAAGCAATGTACAGTACCAAAAGTGAATTAACCCCTTAAGTACCAGTTTATGAAATAATCTACTAATTCTGATGTCTTGTCGACTGTCATAATTATTATACTTCGCTTTTCTTCTGTATCTTTTATCATATTTCCCTCGTCTGTATTACTCCTATCCTAACATCTCTCTAACTAACAGTAACTCATATTAGTGAACCGCTTTCTATACTTCACTCCAGTAATCCCAGTCATTCATTCCCCAAACTAACTAATAATCAGTACCTTCTATAGACACCCTCACGCCTCTCGTAAATCACCTTGCCTCTTGTCTCCCTTCTTACATCATACCTCACCATAGAGTAGATTGATGCTCTGTACGCAACCCAGCCTCAGACCCATTCATTTATCACTTCCTTTCATCTTCTCTGTGTTTTCTCATCTCTAACCTCCATTTTCTTCATCCCCACCACAATTTATTTTTTTCTCATCTCCAACTCTCTTTACTAAAATCACCCCCAGCCCCAACTCTACCCCTCTCCATTGCACGTCGCCCCCCTCCCCACCCCCCACATCTCTACCCCTCTCCATTGCACGTAGCCCCCCTCCCTCTCCCGCCCCCCGGCCCCCACCACAAGGAGATGTTTCCGCGCTGACTTGCAAGAAAGAGTATACCAGTTTGACAAGGAGTCGTGAGAAGGCGAGTAGTGGTGGCAGTGTGGCAGCGGCAGGCAGGCTGGGTGGGTGGACGTTCTGCAGCCCCCTATACCTACCTCCCTCACACACAAGCACACACACACACACTTAATATTATACTGACAGACGGACCAAAAACAGAGACAAGCCAAGTCGGAGTCAAGAAATAGAAGTTACCCCAAGACGTGTAGCCCCTGCATGAGTCACCAGGTAGAGCAACCGAGAAATTAATTAATGTCCTTATACTTTTAAGGGGAATAGTAAGTACCTGTATACTCTTGGAACATCTGGAGTAACTGATACCATCATACTATATACCGAACAACAGGCCACTATTATTATTGCTAACCTGGTCATGTTTCCTGGCATACTATGGAGGAATCAGTGTGTTTTAATTAATTAATGTACCAAATATATGCTAACCCCTTAAGAGACACAAGACAGGCACTTTAAGCTATAAATTACAATGGGTTACAATCAGGCACTCACAGGCACTTACAGGCACTCAAAAAATTAATAACACGCTTGGAGATCATAGTATATTAGAGAATTTACAGACATATTAGAGTACTTACAGACACAGCCACTTGAACAGCAGAACCACACAGCCACTGAGTAATTTTTCCTGATTTTATTTTATTTTTTTATTTTGTATTCTATGAAGGATGTGTCTGGATCCGTAATTACATGGATATATGGTAGCATCGATAATAATGGCTCAGTCGTGGGTGGGTGAACACAATCATCCCATCTCTGTTTTTGTGTGTTGGTGCTGCTGTGTTTATTAAAGACGTAACGGGGAAGTTTTGTGTTGGTAATTCTGGAGCAACTGAATCCTCCAATCTATTCCAAGCAACAGAACACCATTATTTTTGCTCTTCTGGTCCTGTTTCCTAGCATACTTTGGAGGAATCAAGGCACTCCAATGTACCTGAACATAAACAACCTTTGAAAGATTGGAGCGCCTTAATTCCTCCAAAGTATGCCAAGAAACACAATCAGATGGATAAATAATAATGGTGTCCTGTTGCTTGGAATAGTTTGGAGGATAAATAGTTGCTCCATATTAATTAACCAGCAGTGTACTACCTCCTTAAATTAACAGTGAGGAATAATGGTTGTAGTAATGGAAGGTGATGATGAGTAACAGTAATGGTTGTGAATAATTAGTGATGTTGTTGTTGAAGTTGTTGTTGTTGTTGTTGAAGTTCCTCAAGCTGTCTGACCGAGCAGCCCCGAGCTCCTGAGGAAGGCCAAGGCTTGAACATGGCTTACCCATGTTCAAGCCTTGGCCTAATAGTAATAGTATGTGAATGATGATAATGGTGTCGTATGATAATGGTAATAGTAGATGATAATGACCACAGTTAATGAATGATAATAATGGTGGCGTCTGATAATGGTAATAGTAGATGATAATGACCACAGGTAATGAATGATGATAATGGTGTCGTATGATAATGGTAATAGTAGATGATAATGACCACAGGTAATGAATGATAATAATGGTGGCGTCTGATAATGGTAATAATAGATGATAATGACCACAGGTAATGAATGATAATTACAGTACTCCTACTTGGTGTAATTGGTGAACTGTGTGATGGTATAACATGCTGTGAAAATAACAGAGGATGTGCAATATAACATAATATAAGGTGATGATGGCTGAGGATTAGTTGCAACAATAGAATCATTACAGCAGTTGTAATTAGAGGTACAGTTACAGATAATAATTCATTATCACACTTCAAAGACTACATATAAAAATTAAGTGTAATAATCAACACAAGTATAAAATATCATGTCTTCATTAATTTTTTGGTTTGGTAATTATAGATATAGTTACAGATAATAATTCATTAGCACACATCAAAGACTATATATCAAAATTAAGTGTAATAATTAACACAAGTATAAAATATCATGTCTTCATTAAGTAATTGTTTTGGAGACTCGTGTTATCGGTTCAAAATTACGCAAAGAGGATTAAATTATTTGTTGGTCGTTTCTGTTCTCTACACCTAATTCACAAAAAGTGTTAGATATTTGTGTAATCAATTTTTACATAACTAACGACAACTTTTCATATACCAATAAATAGTATATAGGTTCGTCCGTGTATCAGGAAGAATTTAATATTATTAGGGGTGAAACACAGTCATTTTTATTATTAATGTAGCTATAGGAAGATGGCTCCTTTTGGCACTTGGATGAGGTGTTAATTGAAAATAATAGCAATCATAAATTGGGAAGAACATTTGCATAATGATTTAAAAATGCAAATGTAACTTTTGTCTTCGTTGTATCCGCTCTCGCTCTCTCTCTCTCTCTCTCACTCTCTCTCTCTCTCTCTCTCTCTCTCTCTCTCTCTCTCTCTCTCTCTCTCTCTCTCTCTCTATATATATATATATATATATATATATATATATATATATATATATATATATATATATATATATATATATATATATATATATATATATATATATATATATTCAAATTGTATTTGTATTTCATGTGTAACCACTATATACATTCGACATTAGATATCTGACAGTACACACAAATGTGTATTTATACTCGTATATATATAACTCAGTCTGTTATTCGAGAACAAGCTCTACTAGTATTTTCTCTGCAGTTTTTAGCTCCCATAGACTCCTTGTTGTAAAGTTGTAAAGGACCCCATAAACACATACAAACTCTATGCGTCTACAACTCCTGAACATATACAACATGAAAAAGCCCACAACACTAGACCCTACATATATCCGAGACCATACTGTAAACAACTCCAGGAACAGAACCAACACTACGCTAAGAATACACCATAAACACTCACCTCAAAGGGCCCAGAACCCCACACACCAAACTCTAAGACACATACACACAAACAACACACATTAACAACACAACACACAACAAACACACAACACACAACAACACAACAACACACAACACACAACACACACAACAACAACAACACACACAACAACAAGAGCTCACGCAACACCAGGAACGCACACAACACAAGCTAAGTAACCCTCAAATCTTCCCTCCCTCCCATCCATCCCATCCACCCCCACATTGAGACATCTAGATCACTGGGGCCGAGTGTTATTGTCGCTGTGATGGCCAGGTGCGCTATGTACAGTACGTTGTGTGCAGCTTAATAGTGGCGACGACGGTCAGGCAGCGGTACTCATTGCGCTGTACGGTTTATCGGTCTCATTCCCCCCTTCCCCACCCCCACCCCCACACTCCCATAAAGGAAGGTGAGATAGTAGTGTCTGGCCACTGCCCATAAATAAATTGTGGCCTTCGTGGTGGTATGCCCTAGTGACCCTCTTGTAGCATAGCGACCTTGTTAATCAGTAGTTTCCTCCCAACTATTGGCAGCAACATATACATGAACCTTAGGCAACTTACACTTTGTCCCATCCTGCCCGAGGCCTCACGCAGTACAACAAATGCGATATTTAGATATAAAATATAACTGGTAACTTTGCTTTTAATAATGTGTAGGCATGATCTTCCATCAAATACATTATTTTAGATGTGATGGCAGGGACGAAGCAGAGTTTCCATAGTAATTAATGCTGTTTCAACATTTTGCTTCCATCTCAGAAATCGCCATGAAGAAAGCAAAGAACAAGACCTTGTTGGGCTTCCTTTGCCTATTATTGGCTGTGGTGGCGTCGGCTAAGACTATTGACCACACTACTCAGTCGTCAGAAACAGTAGCTGCAGGAGGAAGTGAACACAACAACCAACTGGTTAGTGTTGTAGGTGGACTCCTTCGGTCCTCATTGGGGTCACCAACACTAGACCAGCAACACATAGACTCAGAAGAAAGTGTTGCTGCTCAACTCTTTTCAGCACTCCGGTATCAACTTGCCAGCACTCAACAACTCACCACTGTCTTGACCAAAACACTTGGGGTCAGAGAAGATTTTATCAAACCACTAATCAAAATACTTGATGAGGTGGAACACTTTCAATCTCAACAATCTATTCATTTGAATTCCAAGTTTAACAAAGATGAGAAGACTAAGAGCCTTTATGAGAATGTTAATAAAGAATTATTTACTAATATTGTTGAAGGAAGTTCAAACCATCTTTTAAAGAACCAAGATTCTATCAACGACAAATTCTTTAATCATGTAAAGAACATTTTTGCTGAAGAATTTAGTGGTTTAGACATTGTACTAAGAGAAAGTGTAAATGGATCAGTAACCTCATTTAATGTGACAAAATCCAGTATGTGGGAATTGGTAAAGTCAACGTGGCAACGTCTCCTTGCCTATATAGAGGAAGAAAACTCACTAGAGACTTTCATGCAACTCACTCCAGTCAAAATAATTGACAGAATTATGAATATTGGTGATGAAATCAACCTTATAAACTTTTTAGCTACTAAACTGGATCCAGATTTTGCAACATTTTTAGTTAGCAGGACTGAGTGCTATATTGGACCTTTAAAGGACTTTGACACTCTCTATAACTTAACCAAAGGTTATGGAATGAATGGAGTTGTGGATTACTTTATGTCAGAAAAGTTTACCTCCACCATGGATATGTTGTCTCGCCTTGTCTCTGCTTATCTCGAGGACAGAATATCAGCAGATCTCATCAAGCAATACATTGATCTCATCTCTTTTGGCAATGTTGAACTCTATAACTTTTATATATCCATCATGAATATGAATGCCCATAACTCCACATCAATACTCAATACCAATACTACCCAGCGTGTTCGCAGAGACATTTTACAGCATATCACCAGCACCTTTAGGTTGGGGAATCCACAGCCTGAAGACAGAAACCAAGAACAGTTTGAATCAAAACACAATAATGAAGAAATAAACTTGGAAGCCGAGGAATCAAGATACTATGGCCAATATCAGCCGCCCATAATAGATTGGGCTGGTATCCTCTCCCGAGATGGTTATGGGTATGGTGGCGGAGGTCATGGTGGTGGTGGTGGAGGTTATGGATATGGTTCAATGAGTGGACTCGACCCATATATTGCCTTGGGTGCACTGGCCCTGGGATTATTGCTGGGTTTTCTACTATTTCGGCTCCTCAGAGGAACAGGCAACGGTCGTCGTGACATTGGTGATGGTTCTCTGTCACTGTGGGACTCTGACCTGCCTGACCAGATACTGCCGTGGGGTTCTTCTGTAGACCGCATGAAGCGACAGGTCAATGACGACACACAAAGCTTCAGCCTCCCGTCGTCCCTCAGAGGTGACGTCTGGTCCTCTGACCCTCTGGTTACTGACAACTTCTTGGACGACCACCTGGACGAGGACGACATCGCCCACCACCTCAACCACCTGTGGCGCCTCTACAAAGACACCAACGAGACCGCCTGTGTCCACTCCCACCTGTGTGACGTCATGGCCAACTCCACGGCCCACCACCTCACTGGCAAGGACTCCAGCCTCCCCCTCATCATGTGAGTACCACACACATCTTCACTTTAAAATGGACCTCCTTTATTTTCTTAGTTTTACACCCATTAATGTTATTATCATTCCCCTCATCATGTGAGCACCACACCTATCTTCACCTTAGTCTCGTCTTACTTCATTTTCTCAGTTATATACCCATTAATGTGAGTACCTTAAGTTACTTTGTCCTCACTTATTAATGATACTATTAATATTTAACTTATAAGTGCCATGACAATAATAAACATTTTAATATCCATCTGTTTTGTCTATAAACAGTTTACCAGTTGTCTAGGATAATCGTCTATTGTTAGTCAGAATGAACTACTAATGTAAAGTTAAATAGTTAATATGTTATGAGGGTTAGAGTCAGTAATAAGTCTATGATAATAATAAATATTTTAATATTCACTTTATTAAGAGATTAAATTACTGTCTAGTTAGAATACAATAATAATGTGAAATAAAACAATAAATATGTTATGAGGGTAAGAGTCAGTAATAAGACTATGATATTAATATAAATATTAATATTCAGTTTAATTAACAGTTTACCAATGTCTAAGATAATCATTTAAGTTTAGTCAGAATACAATAATAATGTGAAGTAAAACAATAAATATGTTATGAGGGTAAGAGTCAGTAATAAGACTATGATATTAATATAAATTTTAATATTCAGTTTATCAACCAATGTTTAGTCAGAATAAAATAATAATGTGAAGTAAATATATTATAAGGGTAAGAGACAGTAATAAGTTTAATATTCATTTTATCAACAGTTTACCAATGTCTAGTCAGAATACAGTAAACAGTCAATATATTATAAGGGTAAGAGACAGTAATAAGTTTAATATTCATTTTATCTACAGTTTACCAATGTCTAGTCAGAATACAGTAAACAGTCAATATATTATAAGGGTCAGAGTCACAGTAATAACGAGTGGGACGTGTGTTGTGTTCCTACAGGGCGTCAGTGAGTAACCTCATGGGTGTTGTGAGGTCAGGTCAGCTGGTGGACCACGTGACCCAAACCCTGGTGCTGGGTCAACCTTACAGCTGTCCATCACCTCTTCCATATTGTAATCAGGTCATCTGATAAAGAGAGTATGTGTATGTTTCCTATGGTATGATTGTTTGTGTGTCTAGTTTTGTGATGATAGTTCCTTCTTTGGGTGTTTAATCTTGTATCTCATATGTTTGATACTCTTGAACACTATTAAGGTAGACAAACGCACATTGGTGTGATTAAGGGGGAAATTTTGTGTTGGTAAATCTGGAGCCACTCCAAACTATTCCAAGCAACAGAACACCATTATTTTTACTCTTATAGTCCTGTTTTCTGGCATACTTTGGAGGAATCAAGGCACTCCAATGTACCAAAAAAGAATTACCACCTTAATTCTGGACAGGTTACCCCACTTTTTATATCTACCTATGGTCTATAAGTTTTCATGTAAGATTGTTACGAAGTGATGCCATTAAAAGACCCAAATATCTTGATGCTTTTTGAACCAGAAAATCAAAATGAACTCAGCAAGGGATGTTCACACAATGCTATGTGATTTTTCCATAGCATAACAAAGGACCAGGATGAGAATTATAGATAAGCTCCTACTGACACATTCGGGTTAAATTTAAAGTTGCCTGCAAATAAGTTAAGTAGGTTCAGTAGTTCCTCCTGTTGAAATGTAGATCAGAATATTTGAATTTCTTAATGTTAGCATGCCTTAGTTGGTACAACCTTTGTGTAGCATCCAGATGGCTAGTGGTTAATTCACAAATGAGACAGTTTTGTCATTATTGAGTGAAAGTATATCATTGGTTGACAGGTAAAAAGTAAACAGCCATCACAAACATTGTAAGGTATTTTCATTAATGATCTTCTTTGATGCACTTCTTGCTTTATCCACCTATATGCCAATAACTCCACCCTACACTACTCAGAGAGGTTGGACAACCGTATGGGGTACTGCTGTCATGTAAGGGTTGGCTCAACCTTCACTACACTCCTGAGCAGGGTGGAGTGAAAGGCTTTTATCCCATCAATTCCCTCCTCCTTCTTTTAATTCACTTGAGCTTTTTCACTTTTTGACACAAATTGCATCACTTCCCTCTTCTATCGCTGTCATGTATTTTAATTGTTGCTTTTCTGAATTCTCTCACTGTGTGTTTACTTCACAGGCAAAGATATCAAGCGGAAATCTTGTCTTTAGTCCAATTGAGTAGTGACATTGATATGTTATAGGATCAAGGACATTTATATCTGGTAGTGTCATAATTTTTATGCTGTAGGTTAGATATGGCCAAAGAAATAAAAGGAAAGTTTAAGTTATATAAAATCTTTAACAGGTTCCCATTATAATTTTTTGTTTGTATTTTGTACAAATTAACATTTGATAAACAGTGTATAAAAGTTCTCTTTTATTTGGTAACTCTCCTTTGGTGCATCACCCCTGGATACGAATGAAAAATGGAACAGTGTCTTTTCTTCCTAAGTGGTGAAAAGAGTAACTACTGTATTACCACACAGGAGACAGTATTCCACTGTATTGCCACACAGGAGACAGTATTCCACAGTATTGCCAAACAGGAGACAGTATTCCACAGTATTGCCACACAGGAGACAGTATTCCACAGTATTGCCATACAGTATTGCCACACAGGAGACAGTATTCCACAGTATTGCCACGCAGTATTGCCACACAGGAGACAGTATTCCAACGACCCTCACTATATCCCCATTCTCTGGGCAGGAAGATGAGTGGCCGACGGAACGTTGATTGAATCTGGTTATTGTGATCCACCGGCGTTAATTAAGGGGGTAGTACTCTATTGGCAAATCTGGAGCAAATTATTTCTCGAAACTATTCCAGGCAACAGGACACCATTATTTTTGTTAATCTGGTCCTGTTTCCTGTCATACTTTGGAGGAATCAAGGCACTCCAATGTACAAAAAGTATACTATCCCTTTAACAACAGGACATGATGATATAATACACATAGAAACAATTAAGCCCACATCACCTCAGGCAATACTCTTACGGGACTGTGAAAAGGACACTAGTTTTGATGATCATTGGGAGACCATCCTTTGGGGCCAACTCTTGATGATTCCTCCAAGAGTATCACCCAGCAGACAATTTTTTCAATCCCAAAATAAAACACATCATAACCTACTCTCCTCTTTAAGACTTCATTTTGTAGATTTAAGGGGGTGCGGGAATAGGGGGACAGGCTTGGGGGGGTTGCGGGGTTTTAGGGGGGGTCGGGGGGTGCGGGAGTAGGGGGGCAGGCTTGGGGGAGGGGGGGTTAGGGCGGTGCGGGAATAGGGGACAGGCTTTCTACCCACCCCAAGCCTGTCCCCCTATTCCTGCACCCTCCCAGTCCCCCCCCCCAAGCATGTCCCCTACTCCCGCACCCCCTTAAATGCTCACCACCACCTTTGGATTTCCTCTTTTTTCACTGATCCCTTTTGTAAATAAGCTGCATGTTGTCCTTTGTAACGTCAACACAACAACTTAGAGCAGCAAACATAATATCCTACTCGTAGTCACTGCAGTCATCACATAGACCCAGTACTTTAAGAAGAAACTATACTTATTGGTACATGTAGCGCCTTGATTCCTCCAAAGTATGCCAAGAAACAGTATCAGATTAACAACAGTAATGGTAGCCTGTTGCTTGGAATAGTTTGAAGGAATCAGTTGCTCCAGATTTACCAACATTGTACTATCCCCTTATGCTTATTTTCTACTTAAGGGGAGAAGTACAGTGTTGGTAAATCTGGAGCCACTGATTCCTCCAAACTATTCCAAGCAACAGAACACCATTATTTTTGTTCATATGGTCCTGTTTTCTGGCATACTTTGGAGGAATCATGGCACTCCAATGTAACAAAAGTGAATTACCCCCTTAACTATTACTAGAACTCCCAGGGTCACAATTAGGTATGCACTATAACTTCTAAAGGTGGGCAGAAATGCTATAACAACAATTATTACTGTCATAGCAAAACCTGAGGATATAAATAACATTCGCCATGATTCTTCAGAGAAAAAATATATTTGAACTTCGATAATGAGCTGTAGTTATGGAAATTCTTATATTCACAGGAGCTTTGGTGATTTATTACTATACAATAATATCAGATAAAGTAATTATTGTCTGCACTCATGGACAGTTGCACACATTACACATCTCTTGAACCTGTCAGTGAAAAAAAACTGAATGTGACGAGTGTGAAGGGAGTGTGGCAGTGTGTGTGTATGGGAAGGGAAGGGGGGTTGTGGGAGGTAACCTTTTCACCACATGGAAGAGCACACGCCCTCCAATAAACCCAGTCACTCTCCTTTACACACACAGTTACCACACATCCAATTTCCTCACACCGAACAATGTACAGCCATACTTAAATAACCACCGACACTTTCCTTCCATCGTGCAAATAAATCAGTATCATATCAAAATATAATCATACAACACCTTACGTCAACTCAACCCCCTCAATTATTATTATGAGGTGCTGCAAATTCATACACGTGTTGTTCTTTATTACCAAGATATCTACTACGATGGAAGGAAAGTGTCGGTGGATATTCGATTGTGGCTGTACTGTACATACAACGTTCCGACGCGACTGCATGTCATTTTTATACTTTGATGAGATGGTCCTTACATATGAAGCATTTCAGAACAAGTTGTACCACTGTACCCGAGTGTCAATATTGATAACTGATTGTCACAAAATTTAAATAAAAGTTAATTAAGAAACATGAAAACATTAACATGATTTCCGGACAGTAACCAATCTTGCCCCGTTTTGCTTACATAACATAATCATACATACAGACTTATTATACATATTTAAGAGTAATATATAAATAAATGTTACTAAACAGGAAGATTTTTGTATTAAACTGTTCATGATGTCTGTATTCTTTGGTTACAAAGTTACAGTGTATTTGTCTTAAGAAAGTGTTGTAAAAAAAGATTCCTAAATTTAAACTAAAATCCTTAACTTATGGTATACAGTAATTCCTATATTAGAACATCCAAAATTCAATAATCTATAATTTAATACAATGTTCTATGTTAAGGGGGTAGTACAGTGTTGGTAAATCTGGAGCAACTGATTCCTCCAAACTATTCCAAGCAACAGTCCACCAGTATTTTTGCTAATCTAGTTCTGTTTCCTGGCATACTTTGGAGGAATCACGACACTCCAATGTACCAAAATTATACTCTCCCATTAATGTCTGACCCATAAGTGACGTCTCAAGAACACCAGATCACAGGGACTTTTACAATTCTCAGAAAAGACTTGAAGAGTTGGACATTATTTGCAGGTTTAGTGCGTCAATAATTTCTCGATATTGAGGTTTGTTATTGTCTTCTTTGTTACTAATAGAGTGCACTACTCAAGGTAAAGATGATTTAACTAACAATATGGATCTTTGGGATTAACTAAACTATTCTAGAACAGTGATACTGATTGCATGATATTCGTGCTACAATAACTCAACTACTTTTATTAAATATCACTAACAAACCCAGAAATTTAGTCACTGCAGTATCTCTGTAGAATAACTTTGACATTGAATTCAAAACAAGATCATTTCACTCATAGCAAAAAAATTTAACTAATAGTATGCAAAACTTTAGGTTTACAACGATACTGTTCTTGAAATTGGCCATACAGGCATACACCTCAGTATCTTCAGGTAGCTCTGAAACTCTCAGTCTATGGTGTCCCATATGTTTATACTTTTCAGTCAATCTTTCATAAATTCTTAGCCTTATTAGAGATATACAACCTCTCTCAGTGGTACTCGAAATATTGTCTACTTCCATCAACGTCCCAATGATCTGGCTTTCAGTATAAACATCTAAAACTGGTGACAGGAATTTATACTTGGACATGTGAATGAATCGCCCCACACCAAGCTGCTGGTGACGTCATCCATCAGCTGGCCAGACCCCGCTACACCCAGCAGGTTCCCCACTGATGCCCTGTTGAAAACAAAGATAAAAGTGAGATGAACAAATGATGCCAATAATATTAATGGGTATAAAACTGAGACAATAAAGGAGGTCCATTTTAAAGTGAAGATGTGTGTGGTACTCACATGATGAGGGGGAGGCTGGAGTCCTTGCCAGTGAGGTGGTGGGCCGTGGAGTTGGCCATGACGTCACACAGGTGGGAGTGGACACAGGCGGTCTCGTTGGTGTCTTTGTAGAGGCGCCACAGGTGGTTGAGGTGGTGGGCGATGTCGTCCTCGTCCAGGTGGTCGTCCAAGAAGTTGTCAGTAACCAGAGGGTCAGAGGACCAGACGTCACCTCTGAGGGACGACGGGAGGCTGAAGCTTTGTGTGTCGTCATTGACCTGTCGCTTCATGCGGTCTACAGAAGAACCCCACGGCAGTATCTGGTCAGGCAGGTCAGAGTCCCACAGTGACAGAGAACCATCACCAATGTCACGACGACCATTACGTGTTCCTCGTAGGGCTCGGAAAATGAGGAATCCTAAGATGGTCCCTAGAGCAAGTGCACCTAATACCACGTATGGATCTAAGTAACTTCCACCACCGTAACCACCACCATAACCACCATCTCTAGAAGGATCGTACAGATGATTAGGCATACCCATTGTACCCATTGTGGCCATCGAACCCATCGTGTTCATTGGGTATCTCGAGTTCAGTTGACGGGAATTTAGGTTTTGTTCTTCAGTACCGGTAGTGATTTGATCTGGTCTTAAATCTTGCACGTAGCTGTTGGAAATACTTTCCAAAACATCCCTTTTAAAGCGTTGAGTGGAGTTGTCTGTATTACTGTCTGAGTTCACTGTGTTAGGTTGACTATTGAGAACCGACTTGTAAAAATTGAGGAGTTCTGTGTTATTGAAGGATATAAACTCGATGTACTGGTTGAGCAGGTCATCTGATACGGTGTCCTCCAAGTAAGCTGAGATGAGCTTTGATATAACATTGACTGTGTAGGTGAACTTTTCAGATGTGAAGTAATCAATAACACCATTATAACCACTTTCCTTGGTAAAATCATAGAAGGATTCAAAATCCCTCAGAGGGCCCAGGTAGGGATTTACTTCGCTGGCCAGAAACTCAGCAAAATCTTGGTCTAACTTTTTGGCCAAGAAATTCATGAGATTAATATCGTCTCCGAGACTAATGATATTGTCAATGATCCTGACGGGTGTGAGTTGCATGAAGGTCTCAAGAGAGTTCTCTTCCTTGACATAGGACAAGATTCGTTGCCACGTTGACTTGACCATCATCCATATTGTGGAGTAGGTGGAATTGAGGCTGGCCATGTCCGTGGGAATGTTTGTTGCGTTAGCCACGAATGATAAGTCCAGGTTACCCAGTTTCCCTTCTAAGAGGTTCATGGTTGTCTCCATTAATTTATTCTGAAAGCTTATAGCAGAAATACCCTCATTGTGTTCTACTGATTCGTTGTCTTCAGTGTCAGGTGCCATATACTTTCTTATGATATCATCAAGTAAAGTCTGAGTGGCAGAACCATCGCTGCTTGTTCCAACATTATGCTCAATTGGTGTTTTCATTTTGGTGGTAATTTTCAGTAATGGCTTTAGAATGTTTTTGTTGACTTTTATCTTTTCTTCAAGTGTTTCTTGAAATGCTTGTGTTATGCCGTGTTTATTCAGAAAACATATTATTCCTTCTAATGAATCTATCGCTGTTTTGTCATCAGTATCACCAATTAATGACTTAAAGATGTATTTTAAAGGCAATTTTTGTTGAAGCAATTCCACCACCTCAGTTAATAGACCTCTTTCCTGCATGGAAACAAGATAGGGGGAACAACCTTCCTGTACCTCCAGCGTCTTGGATGTCAAAGGCGTCGTACTGAGACCAAGGATAAGAAAAGATAACAGTACTGTGGAGGGAGACATGATGCTGCTACCGCCAGAACTCTGGTATTCAGTTCTTCTGAAACGAGACAGGATTCCAGGTGTTAATAGATAAATGGAGAACATTCTACCTGATGCAAAGCATGCATATTCATCAACATAATACGTTGTTAGAAATGAAGAAAACAAACAACATTCTGGATTCCAATACAGGGTGTTCTTGAAGTGTAAACTTTTGTTTCCTACATTATTGTATAAGCTCGCTCGTGTAGAAAAGTGTGAAGAGGCTGTTAATATTGGTCACATTGTAAATATAAAATATACATTGATGAATCTTTGCTAATGAATACGATAGTACATTTATCGATAATGTAATGAGAATTACCAGTATAGTTCCAGTTTAATGCTTAATAAGGCTGTATAAAAGTCCGTATTCATTCATACAAGGTTACTTCCCCACTGTAATGATTTCTCTTGTATATAAATATGAACCGGTCGTAGCCAATATTCAACCATGGATATCTTTGGTCAATAATCCTAAGTGTAGACGCTCTTACCACTGAGCCATAACAGGTGGTACGGTATTATGAGACTCCCTGAAGGATAAGTCTGTAACAGAAAGTCTAGTATCAGCTAACCCAAACCATATGGCAGCCTTCTATAACAGTTCTTACTGTAAACAAAATAATTTTACAGGAAAAAAATTATAGGAAAAAAAATAGTAATAATAATATTTTGCTAGTTTTTATAAGTATATTGAATGGAGATGAGAGTATCGACGTATGTTCTTCTATTATTTTACTATATCAACCATTACAGGAACAAAAACACCTACTGCGGCTCGGGTATATTGTATAATATTAATGTTCTGTACTCGTTTCTATCAAACAACAGACACGCGTTAGTTATTGTTGTTTTGTTGACTCTATAGCACACATATACACACACACACACACACAGACAAATACACAGACACACACACACACACACAGACACACACACACACACACACACACACACACACACACACACACACAGATACACAGACAAATACACACAGACACACACAGACACACACACACACACACACACACAGACAAATATATACACACACATACACACACACACACACACACAGACAAATATACACACACACATACACAGACACACACACACACAGACACACACACACAGACAAATATATACACACACATACACACACACACACACACACACACACTTCTACAGAAACTATGTTGCCCCAGTTCCCCTGTGCCGGCTCTTACTTCTGCTCCCAAAATTACAGTATGTCCTTTCTCACACTAATTTGTTGTTGCCACTCCCCGAAGAAGAAGAGTGGCAAGAGGAATTCAGAAAAGATGGAGGACACTGAGTTTTTTTTTTTTTTTTTTTTTTTTTTTTTTAACTTTTTACATTTTACTCTCAGACTCGGTACCTTAATTAAGGGGGAAGTTTTGTGTTCGAATTCTGGAGCAACTGATTCCTCCAAACTATTCCAAGCAACAGAATATTATTATTTTTGCTCTTCTGGTCCTGTTTCCTAGCATACTTTGGAGGAATCAAGGCACTCCAATGTACCAAAAAAGAATTACCACCTTAATCCTGTAAGTGTCAGTGGTTTATCCTCAGCTGCACAGATTTGACTGAAGATAATTAAATTTATTATTAGTAAAAATTAAAAGAAGACTCCTGAGAAAAGATTTACAAGAAGATTTATTGTAAACCTTTGTATTTATAATTATAATCTGTCACAGTAGAATCATCTGGGATTATTCTGAATACAATTTAATGAGAGTTTGATACATTGGCAGTGATGGGGTTAATTAAGTAAATGTAATGTACAGTTGAACAAATAGAAAATGCAAGAAAAATCTGGCTGTACATGGCAACATCTAGCAGTTTTTTATAGTAAGCCTTTGTATCTTTATGAATGAATCACTAGGAACCCAGAGTCAATGTAAAGTGGAACGTGATTGGCTGAACTTTGAGTGGTTGTGAAGATGTTTCCTTATATAGCTATATTTATCTTGAACCACAGTTGAAGCCTAAGCTGTATATATTCGTCATATGTGCTTTTTATCCGAGTCTGAATTAAAGAACATTAACTAACTTTAGCTCTTTTGGGATGTATACAAAATTTTAGACTGCATCCATACAAACTGAAAGCATCAAACTGGGTAGAACTGAAATAACAAAGGAACATAGATTACCATATACACCTTATAGTTAAAACGTTATAAGAAAGGCATAATATTAATCTAGTCCTCATTAATTATTTATATTACTAATTGGACTGAGTCTTTAAAACCCCTTCCCTCCTTTACAAATCGCTAACAATTACTCCAACACTCTCAAATTCATTATTCAGGTATCATTCATTCATTCATTCGACGTTTAGCAATGAATGAACAGAATATCATACAGAACAGATTATCATACATAAGGGAATGCAAAAAGGTAATCAAACAGAAGCAAACCTATTGAAAGTTACGAGGCTATTTATGTCTATGCTCCAAACTAGAGAGAGAAAGGTCGAGAGAAAGGATAGAATAATGGAAGGCTTCTCTCTCTCCACCCGTGTGAATGTAGTGCAGACAAATCAAACACCTCCAGGAAAGCGAAGCACTGGAGCACAAACTAGGAGAGACGCCATATGAAAGTCAACCGAGCCAAAAAGTGTTCACGAGATTTTAAGTGGATCAAGAGAAAGTGGACTACAATCACAGACAAAAAAAGTGTGCCATAACATCCTGTCTGTATCCGAAGATGATGGCCGTCACTTTAAATTGCTTGTATGTATGTATGTACAGTTGCCCACACATGAATCTGGTACCCCTCGCTATTTATGAGGTAGCTACAACAGGAAGGAAAGTGAGCAAAAGTTATAGTTTGGTGACAAGAAGAGAGTAATAATATTTTACTGTCTGCCTGTCAACAAACTACATTTTTTTTTTTTTTCACTTTCCTTTCCTTTGTAGCCACCTCACAAGTAACGAGCCATACCAGCTTCATGTGTAGGCAACTGTACATTTACTAAGATTTGAACTACATGTAGATATTGTTTATTCCTCCAGATATATATATGCCTACCAACATACTCCAGAATGTGCTGTGCAACGCGTAGTTTTTAATTAATTAAGTGATGCGCGAACTAACACACAAACACACATTACTGTTTCATTATTATTATTTAAAAAAGATGCCAGAAGAGTATATAGAAATGTGTAATTGTCCCCACATTGAAACAAGTAGACGGGAGGTTTATATGAGAGATCAGCTTTAATTATTATGGAAAATGATTGGTGGAAAATATGTGCCTTCAAGATACTGAAAGAGTATTAGATAAGGGACTTAGAAGAGAGGTCAAACATGGGCCAAAATTTGTATCTGAGTAAAAATTTTGTTGGCCCAGTTAGTGACTTCGTTTCCTGTACACCTGAATGTTGTAAAATTTGTTATCCTGTATTTTTCTTAATATGTTAGCCTAATACCTTGGAACCAGAGGAGGCAGATGATGCAAATGCTTGTACAGTCACGAGCACTAATAAGTATTCAGGTGTGCTTCGAATACCGAGAGACAGTAAATAAATGCACAATAAGATCTCCAATGGAAGTAGTTCGTTGGTGAAATGGACTGTTCAAACCTTCAACCAAAGCTGTATACTTATTAGTGCTCGTGACTGTACAATCTCAGACAACAATAATTCTGATACATAAAGTGATGGTCATGGTTAACAAAGAACAGATTTCCTCCCCAAGTTGTTTACCTGACAGCATTCCCATCTATAAATATTACTATAACTAGGAGGTGTATTATACTGTATTATAAGCAGCTACTCATCCAGGCAATATGAAAGGAGATGAGTGAGTTGCGTGTGAACCAGTGAGAGAGAGAGAGAGAGAGAGAGAGAGAGAGAGAGAGAGAGAGAGAGAGGATTGTATTATACGCTCACACGAAGGCAGAGCAACATTCATACAGTCATGGGTATAAAATGATAATAGAGAAGCATAAGGCTATAATTTCTGTTGCCATTGAGGGGAGGGGATGTGGAACAGTGTGTGTGTGTGTACGCAGGTGAGGTGTGACGGAAGGAGGGCCCGGCTCACACATTAAGCTGGGGCGTGAAGTGTGAAGTCTTAGTGGGTGTGGTCTCATCTTCACTCGTTATTTAGTGGTAAAAGGATTATTGTAGCTCAGTGATCATTGTGCTGATTAGTGTGTCTGCATAGAGTTTATTTGTTGTTCTAACGGAATTGGCTGTGTATTTGAACTTAATTAAACATAGTCAATACTTATTTTGCAAAGATATTCATTCAGCTTTAACTGGTACCTGTAACTTGATGCAGAAGGAATGAAGGGTTAACTTAAGGTACAGGTGGCAATATTTAATGAAAAGTTTGATAGACAATTCTGTTCATATGATATTTATAATCTGTGAGTGTAGAATTAACAGTTAATAATCTTGCCTCATATGAAACAGGTAAGACTGAAGCACAACCAACCAGCTGCCCATTGCACCCCGAGAGGTAAATTGTGGACAAGGGAAGCCAAACCCTGTAAAGCATTGCCCACATCACCGCAGGCAATATCCTACTGTGACTATGGGAAAAATATATCCAATCCCTCCACTCACCATGTGCTTCCTGTAACTCTAGTCTCGTATAGGTGAAAGGGATACTCCAAAAAGGTTATTCTTTATATATATGCTGGTCTGTAATGACACTATATATTACTTTCTGGTAATAAAAGATAGCGGGTCATGATTTCGTGTCGCCAAACCATGCAACTGACCTAACCTAACATAATGTAACCTGAGTTGTGGTAACCTCTGGGACCTAATTTATGTTCCGGAACCTCACCCGGTATCCTTCCTAGAATTTGAACTTAGTACATGTCTAAATATATAACAAGACTGCACTGTGTGTGTGTATGTGTGTGTGTGTGTGTGTGTGTGTGTGTGTGTGTGTGTGTGTGTGTGTGTTCTTCCTGCCATCTGTTGCAGGTGAACTGAGGTCTGGTGTATTGTATGTGTGTGTTTGTATGTGTGTGTTTGTATGTGTGTGTTTGTGCTTGGTACAGTCGTGAACTGATGGATAGGTTGTACAAGAGACAGTAATAGTATAATAGTATCATATGAAGTACTGTTTATACTTTCTAGACAAATCACACATAATCTTTACAAATTGGTGAGAGGGAAGCACTAGACTCTGACAAATAACACAGAGTTTGTTGACAGGGATCCCAACCGGTGATTCTCATCCATCTGTCCGGAAATACATATACCTTCAATTGGTGATGACTTGAGTTTACCTGAGTTATAGATAAATGCAGCCAAGTGGTGTATGCTCTCACGATATAATTTGTATCTAAATATTAAAAATCATTCAGATCGTCTGACTCATCCAGGAACTAGTTCCAATAGTCATCCCTGCCAAAAATAGCTGAAGTATGAAAACTACTTTCTTCAATTTCACATGCTATCCTCTCTCTCCCTATAATGAGGATTTCTGAAAAGACTAGGTGGAGTAGAATGCGTTCCACTTTAGCAGTAAGTTAATCAGTTGTATTTAGTTTAAAACTTTCAGGTTGCTCGGAACCTGAGGATATAGAATTCGGAAACATCAAGTTGTCAAGGTCTGAAACACGATAGCAAATGAAATTGTTACACAAATAGACAAAACATTGTCTGTGTCACAAAATATATCAGCAGTATATGATTTCTGTATGTATGTCCTGTAGGGGGTATTGTCTACTCAGATGTGGGAAATACTTTGAGGGTTTTAACGTCCCTTCAGACCCGAGTCATTTTTTTCTTGAACTATTCCCTCTTTTCTTTTCTTTTTCTTCGTGCTTGCTGTCCCTCCTTTGTTTCTCTCTCTCCCTTTTAGTACAAGGTCTTTCTGGCTTAGCACATTCTTCATATTTCCCTTGTAAACCTTCTATTATACATATATACACACATAGATGGGTAAACTATTGTACTAACTCTCTTTGGCATTAGTTTATTAGCATTAGAGAATTACCCTGTACAGCTAGTGATTACAGCCTTTGCTATGTAATATATACTTTATATATTAGTTTTAAACACATACTCATACACAGACTCACATATTCTCGTATAAAGGTTCACTCACACACAGCAATAAATAACATCATCATCATAATAGTCTGGCCACGCTTCACGACTTACCTACTAACGGGATATGACAATGTGTGTGTGTGTGTGTGTGTGTGTGTGTTGTAAGACTTAGGGATTGACCCAATAAGACTGGACGTATCATCGTTTCATAAGAAGGTAGTAAAAATGTGGTTTGTTCCGTTCTAGAATTGTAGGAGGTGGTGGAGAATACCGTGGTGCCATCTGTTGGTCGTGACCCTCTACACCTGAATGCAACACAAAAATAATAAGGATGGATTGTGATCAGAACCACCGCAAGTTTCCCATCAACATTTGAGGGTGACGTGTTGGTCCTTATAACTCCCTCCCTCCCTCCCTCCCTCCCGCTAAGCCCCGTCACCTGGCCCGACCGCCCCCCCCCCTCCTGCCCCCTCCTGCAACTTCTCCCTGGTGGGGGGCCGGAGGGGAGGGATTAAGACGAGACCGATGGGGCGGGTAGAGAAGAGGAAGAAAGAGGTGCATGGAGAGAGAAGGTGGTGGTGGTGTTGAGGGAGAAGTATAGGAAGAGGAAATGGAGGAATAAGAAGAGAGATAATGTTAAGAAGCAGAGGTTCATGAATGTGAAAGAGATAAGAGAAGTAAATAAAAATGGTTGTAGTAGGAAGGGAGAGTTAGGAAGATGATGAATGAGAAGGATAGTACGAAATTTAAAAAAAAGGGGGAGATGAACAGAAGAGAATGAGAATAAATGACAGAGGAAATAGAGTGAGCAACAACATAAATAGAAGAAATGAAATAAAAATACTTAAAAATATAATGAAGAGGAGTAGAAGTAAGAATTGTTTAAGAGGAATGTGAAAACGAAGATATATGAAGTGGGAGAAATGGAAGAATTACAAAAAGGCAAAGAACAGAAAGAAAGTAAAGGATGAGGAAGGTGAACGAAGAAAATCCGAGATGAGAGAGAGAGAGAGAGAGAGAGAGAGAGAGAGAGAGAGAGAGAGAGAGAGAGAGAGAGAGAGAGAGGAGGGGGAGGATAGAGAGAGGGAGAGACAGCCAGACAGACAAACAAACAAACAGAGAGAGAGAGAGAGAGAGAGAGAGAGAGAGAGAGAGAGAGAGAGAGAGAGAATGAGGAGGGGGGGTAGGATGAAAGAGGCAAAGGAAGAGTGACGAGTCTAATAATAGTAATGTTGGTAGGTACTAGACCGTGGGCTGGAGTCACACTGGTTGATAATAGGTACAGTACTGAGAGTGTGCTGTTGTGTTTCTTTCTCATTCTCTTGTATCACAGAATTTTCTCTCTGTATACTGGTGGGTGTTGTTTTATCTTTGACAAGTATTTTGGGGAGAATTTCTTTTAGGTTGCTGTTTTTGTTATTGTTATCATTATTATAGTTTTTTTTTTTTATTATCAACATATTATCAATATTATTATTACTAGTAGTAGTAATATTATTATTATTACTATTATTATTATTATTATTATTATTATTATTAGTAGTAGTAGTAGTAGTAGTAGTAGTAGTAGTAATACTAATAGTAGTAGTAGTAGTAGTAATACTAGTAGTAGTAGTAGTAGTAGTAGTAGTAGTAGTAGTAGTAGTAGTGGTAGTAGTAGTAGTAGTAGTAATAGTAGTAGTAGTAGTAATTGTAGTTGTAATAGCAGTAGTAGTCGTAGTAGTATTAGTAGTAGTAGTAGTAGTAGTAGTAGTAGTAGTAGTGGTAGTAGTAGTAGTAGTATTGTTATTATTATTTTCTTTATTATTATTATATTTATTATGCACAAACTAAAAATTATCAATATTCTCAAAGTTTATGAACAAGACATCAACCTTTAAAGATGATTGACTGTGCTCTGTTTAAAGGAATCAAAAGGGCATCTCATCATTCCTTCCTTAATCACTCCTCATGGTATGTACTCCTTCCCAGAAACAGCACAGCTCAGAAACTATTTAAAACCGTAAAGAGGAGCGCGTGAAATCAACTTTAGTCACTGCATTTCTTACTTCTTTCTCTTTGCTACATAATATTAACTAAACGTTCAATATTACAACCTTTGCACATTTACTACTTCATGTGAATAAACAGAAGTATGATTGTTAAATAATAATGCCAGATCATGACAATATTTACATTTGACAACAAGCATTTATCTGACGAGACTGTTGCACATCTGGGAAAAAATATTCATCAACAAATGTGCCAACCGAACAAATATGTCAATGATTCAAATGATAGTTTATAACCAATGCATTAATCCGATACACATATTCATCTTTAAGGACCCTGTGATCATGAATGAAAATTGGAGGCTTCTGATTCCTTCTGACTATGCCACGAAACAAGCTCCTTCCCTATAGGTGTGTTTGTTTCGCGGCAGTAACTGAAGGACTCATTTACCTCCAATTTTCTAACTACATCACAGGGTCCCTAAATGGGTTAATAGATTTGTGATGGATGTAGTATGTTTTTAATAATAAGCTTGTTATCAATGGTAGAACAGTGTCATCTGGTAATCTTCTGTGCAAATGACAAATCAATTTCAGTTACACGAAAACTTCAGCATTGTGCCGTAAAACTTTTGGAAATTAATTAAGGAACATTGTGATGTAGTCAGAAAATTGGAGATAAATGAGTCCTTTAAATATTGCCACGAAACACGCACACCTATATGGAAGGAGCTTGTTTCATGGTATGGTCAGGAGGAATCAGTAGCCTCCAATATTCATACACGAGCACAGGGTCCTTAACTGAATATGAAATTGATAAACTATGTAAAAAAAAAAAAAAAAAAAAAAAAAAAAATACCACAAGCAATGGACACTTGTTGTAAAATGTCTGATGTGTTACGTCAAGCAAATATTAATACGATACATTGAAACTCCTTTACAGTATATAAAGTGTATAAAATATTGGAATATAAACACTGTATTGCAAACCAGACATGTATGTTTGACGATAACGCAAAGTCACACTATGCACAATAGAATACATCACTCCTTATCCCGTTATCCCGTCTGAATAAAAAAATAAATAAAATGAGTTGAGAGGTGCTTCACTGACTATCTGACGAGGTGTGACATACCTGACGGAGGCTTGATGTAAGTACCACGCCCTAAGGACCAAGCTGGTGGTGTTGTTGATGGTTCCCTCACTGCCACAGATATAGTCAAGGGTATGTATGGGTGGGTCGTTGTACGGGTCGACAAGGGTGAACCTGAGGCTAACCAACAAGAACAGAGAAGTAACCAACTCGTCGTGTTACCTTCCCTCTGGCTCCTAGTGTAGTGACGACCTGGGAACTCATTGCTGCTAAAGCTTGCAACACAGGCACTCCCCCTCCGCTCTCTCTCCTTATAGTCTTACTCCTCCCATAGCCGCCCCCTCCCCGTTCCCTACCATTAGTCTCACTCCTCCCATAGCGACCCCCTCCCCTACCTCGTCTGTTAGTCTCACTCCTAGTCTAGCCGCCCCCACCCCCCTCCCTCTCTCTTCCTCCTTTCCACCTCCTTCTCCCCTAGACTCTCCTCTCCTTCAAGTACCCTTCCACCGCTATCCCCTTCACTACGCTATACAAACAAGTCTACTGCAAGTCACCCAGTGCGTTCTTTACACCAGGTGACGCCATGCTTCTTTGAGTGCTGTGGTTATTGGGGATGAGATACATCTTTGTTTTTGGTGATGCTCGCTCACCTGTACATTTTGATACCTCCAATGGTACAGTTGAGAGCACATGAATGAGTCACTGCTACTTCATCTCTCCCAAACAAATGTAGGTTGCCAGAACTATCATTAAGTGGTCATTGTATGCGATGTTTATCATAATCCTCCTGGACCATGATCATTTTCAATATCCATATTCTTCACAAGCTGGCACTAAGTCTGCAGCAGCCTCAGAGAATAAGTTTGGTATTTATTTGCATAGACATTGCCAGACCATATTCCAGAATGCTGTGAGTGACGTTATAGTTTCGCTCTCCATATGGTGATGTGATATATAACGTGTCGTCTTCTAGACTGTCAAAGAGGCAGCAACCATCACTTTAACACTCCACTATCAAAATATAGTGTGGTACATGTGAAGCACCAAACATCTCAATATCTCACTCAATAAACTCGGGGCCTCGCAGGAGTCATAGGCTACTAACAGCTTACAGTCTCGGGGTTCAGGCATATACAGTATATAAAAAGAATGTTTGTTTGTTTTTATTGCTGCCGAGAGATGCATGTGTTGGTTGGTGAGTAGAAGCAAAGGAACCTGATCTGGCATGAAGAGGAGAATCGTCAAAGCAGATATTCAGGCAAAAATTTTTGTTTGGTTTAAGCGAAATGCTGGAAGCCCCACCTACCATTAAAAGCAATAATATTTTGTTGGCAAACTTAAGGGACCCTGTGATCGTGTATGAGATCTGATGGCTTGTGTTTCCTCCTGCTATGCCAAGAAACAAGCTCCTTCGATGTAGGTGGTGTTTCGTGGCAAATTTTAAAGGACTCGTTAACCTTCAAATTTTCTAACTACATCACTGGGGGTCCTTAATGTTATAGATCAATCTTTACTATCATGCATATACCTTCTGTACTGAGGAAGTCTCTTGACACAGTTCGGGGAAATCAAATCAGTAGCCTAGTCTTCAATTCACTAAAGGCGTCTGTTCCCCGAAATGATGCTCACACTACAAATTGTTCTACATTGGTCATTTTCGTATTGGACTTCTTGGAGTGACTTTGGTTGGTTAAGGACCCTGTGATCGTGTGTGAAACTTGGTAGCTTCTGATTCCTCCTGACTATGCCACGAAACAAGCTCCTTCCATTTAGGTGGTGTTTCGGGCAGCGTTTTGAAGGACCCACAAACCTCCTATTTTCTGACTACATCACAGGGACCCTTAATTAACACGACCACCATTACTCATCAGTTGATAACAAACAGTTGAATAGCCTTTACTGGTCGATGTTTTTAATGATGAACAGAAGGAAATATTGTTGGTATAAATGTTCATCTAACGTTACGTAGCAATGAAAACTGAACGTCTACAATAAATATTTCCAGCCAGTATAAACCAAAACATTGCATACAACAGCTGACTTCCGAGTGATAAATCTGTATTGTCAAGTCGTGTCATTCCACTCCAAGGGCGCACCGTAAGAAGATAAGGCCGTTAGCTTTATAAGGGGGAAGTTTTGTGTTGGTAATTCTGGAGCAACTGAATCCTCCAAACTATTCCAAGCAACAGAACACCATTATTTTTGCTCTTCTGGTTCTGTTTCCTGGCATACTTTGGAGGAATCGAGGAGCTCCAATGTAATAAAAGCGAATTACCACCTTAACATTAGCCACCAGACAGTCACTCCTATGATTAAGGGGGTGCGGGAATAGGGGACAGGCTTGGGGTTGGGGGGGTTGGGAGGTGCAGGAATAGGGGGACAGGCTTGGGCGGGGAGGGGGGGGGGGTATAAAGCCTGTCCCCTATTCTCGCACCGCCCTAACCCCCCCCCCCAAGCCTGTCCCAATACTCCCGCACCCTCCAAAACCCACCGCACCCCCCTAACCCCCCCCCAAGTCTGTCCCCCTATTCCCGCACCCCCTTAAGTAGAAAGGCAAGTTGACGGCCAACAGTTATAATTATTTTTTTGTATCACCAAATGAATGAATGTTAAAGTGTGTTGAAATAGTTGCCTTTGTACGAAGAGGTTACTCACCATCTGCCAGTCCACATTCATAAGTTAATCCCTTACAATCCGTTCTATGGTTGTATTAGTTTTACTTTTATACATGTAAGTAGTGTCTAACCTCAGCCCAACCATTTTAAAACTCATACAGCATTTATGTGAGAAAAGGTGGCATCTTAAAATATTTCCATACATAGGTAAATGCTAACTATAATAAAAAGTCGAACATTTTTGGCCACACACCAGCAGCTACAGGAACAGAGACTAGATAATATTATAGTACTACACCTGCAACAGGAGTAAAAAAGTGAGGGTGATACAACAATTCAGCCTGGGATGTGAAGTGAGGAGGAACTTTGCGACTCACGGTGTCATTGAGACCACAACAATATGTACTATCAAAGACAAAACTCGTGTCACTGTCTTGTCTAATGATTTAATATAACGTGTGAAACATAATGAAATCCCAACCACAATAACATTCATGCCCAGTATGTTTTTTAGCCTTCTACCATATATATATTTTCACCAGAAATCACGACACGAGTTTTGTCTTTGATAGTACAGTACAGTCGGCGGCAAAAGTCGTGTCGCCTTACTTGCTTCACCGAGGCACGTGATGTTCATTCATAGAGACTCGAGATTATTAGGTGTAGAAAAAGTTCGTATTTCTTGAGTCCATGAACACTGCATGTCTCGGTGAAGCAGGTGAGGCGACAGGACATCTGCCGCCGACAGTACAGTACAGCCCCGAGGAGATGGACGAGAGACACTTTTTGTGATCCCCGTCAACATAAGTACTGTTATCTGTTTGTGTTTAGTGCTACCAACCCACCAATTAGGGAAGATTATGTGTGATGTATGTAGACATGTCCTGGAAGTAAGAGAACAATTTTCGTGTAATATTTCATTTGCTTTTACAGAGCTTAGTTTTTATATATGCAACAACAAACAGTGTCTCTCACCCACTGTGTGTATTAATAGATACACTAGCGGGAAGACCAGGCTCCTGTATTCAAAGTGAGTCAAATACTATACAAGGCTGTTGGGTATTGATATGTACTGAAAAAAATAAATAAATAAATAAATAAATTACGATCTATATTAATTATGGATAAGATATGGAAAACATTTTATCACCAAGAGTATATCCAGTACGAAGCCTTTAAGGTGGTAATTCTTTTTTGGTACATTGGAGTGCCATAATTCCTCCAAAGTATGCTAGGAAACAGGACCAGAAGAGCAAAAATAATAGTGTTCTGTTGCTTGGAATAGTTTGTAGGATTCAGTTGCTCCAGATTTACCAACACAAAAACCTCCCCCTTAATTTACCCAAGCAATAAAATCTAAAGTGTAGCGAAGTTGAAATATTTTGTTTGAATGATGCAGTTACGTTTAATGGTAATACCGAACTGTATATTTCTCATCTATTAATTAACAAGTTTATGAGGTTGGCTTCCTCCTCAATCTCAGTGGGATACTTGGACTGTGTGATCTAGCTTGATTAAATGTCTTGCTAATATTTTTTTATGAATGGGATGCAAAGTTTCACACACAACATATTAAATTTTATCGATTTGGGTCGATTGCCTTCATACTTACAAGTCCATAATTTATATACCTTAAAAGGGAACGACAGGTTAAATGATTATCCCACTAATGCACTTCTAAAATCAGAGTGATAACTTGTAAGGGACAGAGACGAAGGAAACTGTTAAGGTTAAGTAAGTGATTAGTTGCAGTATAGAGGAAGTCACTCATTCTATCTATCTCTCCATTATAGTCTCTTTCATGCCTGCTGTCCCATCACTCAGTCACTTTCTCCTTCGTCCATTTTAATCAAGGACTAGTATGTATGTACTATAATATTAAGCCTGAACCTTCTCTTCCTTTACAAAGGACCTGATTTTTCCCTATTTTTTTTTTACCACTTGCTGACGTTGCTGTTGGTGTCGCTTTCATATAGTGGCGTCAGGTCTGAAGTCACATCCTTCAAATTGTGTAGGATCATGTTCCCTGGGGAATCGGAGACGAGGAATTCACTTACTTGGCGAGAGTAATGATTTATGTTTATATTTTGTTAAGGGGGCTTTCACACAGTAAAGCACAAGTTCACAGGCACCGAAGGATATAAGCACCAGAGATATTTCCATGTTTAATCACCATATACAATTTGCTAAGTTAAATTACCATATAGAAGATCCTATATAGAGGAAGTAGGCGAGGGTATTATTAAGGTTCCTGACTCAGTACCCCAAGGCTCAGTTACTTGGGCTTTCTATTAGGATTAGGATTATTGAGGCAGAAAGAACTCTCTGAAGGACTGTACTGTATATCCAACGAGAATTTTTCGTAATTGTTATATAAATGAAATATATGTATATCCTATCAAGAACATTATTTGAGATAGTGTAAAAACCTCCCTCCCATTCAATAATATCAAGAACTCCTCCATGGGTTTTCTGCTTCATAAACCGAGGAAAGGAGTTAAGATGAATGGGTAAGCTATAGTGTTAACCTGCAAACCTCCCTCTTCACCGTTAAGTGCCAGATGTGATGGTGTAATGTAAGACGAGTTCATTTTAGCCACCACACTCGACCGTGTTACTTTTTAGCGTTCCATCATTTCCAGTGACACAAACACCAACTGGTTGACTGATACATGTACTATCAAAGACAAAACTCGTGTCGTAAAATCTGGTGAAAACATATTATGGTAGAGGGCTAATCATCTTGGTCATGAACGTTACTGTGGTGGGACTTTCATTATGTTTCACAAGTTATATTTAATCATTGGGCAAGACAGCGACACGAGTTTTGTCTTTGATTGTGCAATACAGTCCCCGAGATTATTAAGATTCGTTATGAACTCACCACTACTGTAGCTATTCCTTTCATGGTGTTTGACTGTGTTGAATCATTCGCACTCTCAGCTGTCGAGTTTGTTAGAATGTAAAGTGAGAAACATACTTCGAATCCTTATTGCATCCAAGGTCAGGGTAATTATTACTTGGCTTAATGAGAGTATACAGTGTTGGGAAATCTGGAGCAACTGATTCCTCTAAACTATTCCAAGCAACAGGCCACCATTATTTTTGTTCATCTGGTCCCGTTTCCTGACATACTCTGGAGAATTCATGGCGCTCCAATGTACCAAAACTATGCTCTCCCCTTAGTGAATTGTTGTGCAGTATTGGCATAATAATGGTTCAGTAGCTGAAGCCAATCTATAAAGAGGTCACTGGAGAATCTGGTTGAGTCTTAAAGGAATATTATATCCACCACAAACCCAGCGATAACATTAAGGGGGAAGTTTTGAATTGTTAATTTTGGAGCAACTGAATCTTCCAAAATATTTCAAGCAACAGAACACCATTATAATATATGCTCTTCTGGTCCTGTTTCCTGGCATACTTTGGAGGTATCGAGGAGCTCCAATGTAACAGAAGCGAATTACCCCCTTAAATTAACCCTCAGTGGCCCAAAATCACAGTGAAAAAATGAATGAGCAAGATTAGAATACCTTGCTATCAGTATATTTCCCACAATGTTTAAATACCATGCCTTCCGTATATTCCCCCCCAATGATTAAGTAAATTGCCTTTAATTAATTTTTTTCCCACAATGTTTAGGTACCATGCCTTAAGTTTTTTCCCCACAATGTTTAAATACAACCTTGCCTTAAGTATTTTCCCATTGGAGACTCGGTAGGGTGACACGTAGCCCAGTCTTCCTAGTGGATATAAATGGCTTCACGGTGTGTTCTGTTATTTAAGCTGCTTTCAAGCCTCATACAACAGCAGGTGGCGGAGTGAGACAGACAGCCAACGGGACCATCCACCAAATTCAATCTACCCATAACCTTTTGTTAAATTGGAGCTCCACGATTCCTCTTAAATATGCCAGGAAACAGGACCAGAAGAACAAAATTAATGGTGTTCTGTTGCTTGGAATAGTTTGGAGGATTCAGTTGCTCCAGAATTATTAAAAAAAAAAAAAAAAAAAAAAAATCCCTCTTAAGGACCCTGTGAACGTGTGTATTAGACCTGGTGGCTTCTGATTCCCTCTGACAATGCCACGAAACAAGCTCCTTCCATATAGGTGGTGTTTCGTGGCAATGTTTGAAGGACTCACTAACCTCCAATTTTCTGACTACATCACGTGGGTCCTTAAGGAGAGATTAGAAGACGAGACTTATTTATATCTCCCCAGTGTTTCTATTATAATTTTGTATTCCCCATCTTTCATTAGTTGCATTAATTAATAGGAGTGTAAATTTCTGAAAACTCTCTACAAATTCTTGATGCCCTGTTCAGTCCCTACATTATCATATCACTGTCAAGCTTGTTAATACGTCCAGTAGTCTAGATTAAAGTAGTAGTTAAACATGTAACCTTATAGTAAAAAAGGCCACTATGTTCTTCCTGTTGCCTGTATTTCCTTTGTAGTCCTTTGTATGTGTGTTGGTGAACTATAGATAATATGCCACTTTAGATAATGAGTCAAATATTCTCATTGGGTATATTATTGAAAAACAGCTGAAAGAGTACACAAAAAGCCCTTACCTGGTACCTACTGCATGTTACCTGTTGCCTGTTACCTGTTACCTGTTGCCTGTTACCTGTTGCCTGTTGCCTGTTGCCTGTTACCTGTTGCTTGTTACCTGCTGCCTGTTGCCTGTTTCCTGTTACCTGTTACCTGTTGATTATTGCTCTCTAATCCTACATGGGTCCCGAGAGCTGGCCATACTCAACTCAGGGTCAATTCCACAGTGGTATTGGTTTGTTAGCTTCCCAACCAACCACACTTGTAAGGCATCATTATTTTCCAAAAGCTGAGTATCTATCCATCCACATTCTCAAAATCTATCAAACAGTAAGATAATGATGATCACTGCATAGTTTACTCACCAAATTCATCAAATAATTCAGCCATGAGTCATTTAAACGGCTAAGATTGATTCTTTCGTTTGCGTGCTTACAAACCAAACAACGAACGACTGTGTGGAATCGACCCTCAATCTTCCTCAATCTTCAGGACGTCTTAATTTGTGAGTGTTGTCAAGGTGATGTTGGTGTGCCTACTATAACATTCATTCATTCATGTCAATACCAGGGATCAGAAAAAGTTAAAACAACAAAATGAATGGAATGGAAATAGATAGAGACACAAAGTTCTAATCACAGAAACGAGCAAAAGAATGATATACCCAGTTACTGTAGTCGGCTGCATGCACTTCTCCTTGGCCACACCTTTCCCAGCAAACCTTATAGAGAATCCCTCATATGTTTTACCTCGGTCCCACGCCTTATGTATGCTCTTTTTGTCCCATATACAGCTATTCTTTTGCGGTTGGTTCTTTCCCCCCTCTCTATACTACTGCTTAATTTCTTTCTACCACTTCCGTGCTTGCTTTAGTGCCAAATCATCCTTCTATGCTTGGCGCTCGCACTCATTACAACAATTATACTGTCACATGCACTGTTCATTGACTTTTACAAAAATACTCAGCCGTATGAATATCCCCTTTTATTCTCACAGTAACGGTGTACCATTCGCTTCAAAGAGCTGGGATCGGCTCAGAACTGAATGATTATTGGTAATTTTCTTGAATTCATCTGATGCGTTGAAATAATGAGGGCAGGTTCAGGGTGAGTAGAGGGAGAACTATGGAGTGCATTGGTCCCGCTTGTAAACCCATCTATATATATATATATTTTTTTTTAATAGATTTAGCCTAAAGAGAAGCATGAGAAATTCGTACGTATATGTTCCACTTCCTCCTTTTTACCAATGAGTATAGAAGGCATTTTAATTACGAGTTATTCCTTCTCACGTTCGCTACAGTACAATTACTTAAATATATAAACTTGTGCGAAAATGCTTAGTATCTATAATGTTAAAACAAACAGTTGTCCCATTTATTGTTAAATGTGCATCAACTTCAAAACATTTTCCCATTATATTAAATCTGCTTTATTTTGCGATGAGAAGGTTACTTAGTGTTTGGCTGTTTAATTAAGATAAAAAAAATTACATCTGTACGGTCTTATGTTTATTAAGTACAGCCATACTTAAATAACCTCTGACACTTTCCTTCCATCGTGCAAATAAATCAGTATCATATCAAAATATAATCATACAACACCTTACGTCAACTCAACCCCCTAAATTATTATTATGAGGTGCTGCAAAATCATACACGTGTTGTCCTTTATTACCAAGATATTTACTACGATGGAAGGAAAGTGTCAGTGGTTATTTGATTGTGGCTGTACATTATATGAGTACTGTCTCCACAACCTGTCAATGATAAAGCTGGTGTTGGAGCAGCTAAGACTGAGAGAGTTATAACCTAGGCTACTTTAATTAAAGGCAGGTTTCATTGTTGGTGAATTGGAAGGTCTGTGATTCCTCCAAACTATGCCACGAAACAAATCTCCTATTAGTACCCTTGAGCGTGTCTGTTTCCCGGTAGAGTTAGGAGGCATCAGTAGCCTTCCAATTTACCAACAAAAAGAGATTCTCCCCTTAAGTCCAAAGAATATGTGTACCTTGATTACAATGATCAACGTGGCGTGGCTTGTTTCCCAGCTCTCCCTGTAGTGGCTCTTCTGAGTTCATTGTGTTATTCTTTAATCCGACAATACATCAACTCGTGTGAAGATGTGCAGACAGATAACGGCTGCTAATCCAGGTAAGCAAACGGAAGGCCGAGTTTATCTGTGGGAATTTCCTCAACATGATGCATTATCCCACACAAATGCCTCGCAGTTCAGGAAAGTACTCCAAGTTATGAAGACGAATGCATTCGGTCAATCATAGAAACAGGCCACTTGTGACCAATGGCGAGATGGCTGCTTCTAAAGATGTTTAGATAATGTTTGTTATTTGTCATCATCATTCTGTAGTAACTAGAGAAGAGACAGGTTGTTACTTACATCCTTTGAGTTTATTCGGGGTTTGTGAAGGTATGTATGGTACAGCTACAATCAAATAACCACCAACACTTTCCTTCCATCGTGCAAATAAATCAGTATCATATCAAAATATAATCATACAACACCTTATGTCAACTCAACCCCCTCAATTAATATTACGAGGTGCTGCAAAATCATATACGTGTTGTTCTTTATTACCAAGATATTTACTACGATGGAAGGAAAGTGTCAGTGATTATTTGATTGTGGCTGTACTTGGGTCGAATTTTTATGCTAATTAAGTTGTTCATTCATTTAGCATTGTTGGTCTACTTATAATAATCTATAGTACAGCAATATTTCTTTCCTCTCCCTCCTTGGGCACTTAGGATATGATTGGAGTATACCGGTTGGTTAAATTAAGACTATACAGTATACTAAGTTTCCCTGACCCTTTTCTATGCATCTCCGGGTTACACGTATCAGGCCTCATTTGTGATTCTTTTCATGTTTCAGACCTCTAGAGCTTCCCCCTCCGCCTCTCACGTGAAAGACTCGTTCTGAACTCTTCGTCAAATTTATATCTTCACACTACCTTAGACTCGAGTAACTCCCACATCTGTTACCTGTTTATTATACATTTTTTTAGGATTACATATTACCATCGGGTATTGTATTTTCTTATGTGACCCGCTAATGATGTTGGTGGAGTCTGTACAGCCACAATCAAATATCCACCGACACTTTCCTTCCATCGTAGTAAATATCTTGATAATAAAGAACAACACGTGTATGATTTTGCAGCACCTCATAATAATAATTGAGGGGGTTGAGTTGACATAAGGTGTTGTATGATTATATTTTGATATGATACTGATTTATTTGCACGATGGAGGGAAAGTGTCGGTGGATATTTGATTGTGGTTGTACATAATGGAAAATAAAAGAGTAAAAAAAAATAAAGTAGTAACAGCGTATGAACCTGACATGAAGCTGCTGAGCCCTCTATGCCGTGTCATGAAATAAACTCCTGAGCTGCTCTGGTGACCGTATTTCCACATTCACACTTCATAGGTCATTGGGTGTCGTGTCATTTCCTTTCATTAATTAAGCCTCGTAATTTCTAGTCCTTATTTTTTTTTTTTTTCAATTTCTTCAAGCTCTGGTAATCTACTTTCTTTTGGCCTACACTATCAGGTCACTGAATGAGATCAGAAACAGACGCTCTAGTTGTGGAAAACCTACATGCTGCTTTTTTTTTTCGCCGCTTTCCAGAGATACAGTTGACGAAAAGCGGTAACCCTGGCAGGAACCAGAGCTTGCCATGTTCTAGATCCAACCAGTACAGTTCTGCATCCAACATGTGGCATATAGATTGGTTTCATTCTCAAATTTTCAATCTATCTATCTATCTATCTATCTATAGCTCCGACGCCTCGTTCCCTCTGGGAACTCCCACCAAGGGGGTGGCCACGGCAGAAGAGTCTCTAGTTTTCCCTGTTCCAGCACTCCCTCCTCACTTGCTCCATCCCCCCTCCCCTACTCACACTTCTCTCTCTCACATACTCTTCCACTCTGTTCTGCCATCTAACCGGCGGTCTGCCTCTCACACCAGGTCCCACAACTTCACTATCGTATACCTTCATTAAAAATTCCTCACTTTGAATTCTCTCTAAATGTCCAAACCACCTCAAAGTATTACGCTTCACTCTCTCAACCACTCCACACTCAATACCAGTTGCCTTCTCACTCATACCACACCTCTCATGCACACTCTCATTACTTTCTACATCCCACCTAGTAAGTCCACATGCTCCTCTCAGATAACTCATTTCCACAGCACCTATTCTAGACTGATGATCCCTACTCCATGTCCATGTCTCCGACGCATATGTCAGTGTTGGCAGGATTATACTATATCTCAGTCAATTTTTCACTTCCATACTCACACTCCTACCCTTCATTATCCTCCCCAGTGATTCTATGACCTGCCTGCCCCTCACTGCTCTCTCCCTGATTTCTCCTTCCATACTTCCATGTTTACACAAAACTGTTCCCAGATACTTGAATTCCCTCACCTCCTCCATCCTCTCACCCCCTAAAGTTATCTCACATTCCGCCCCATTTGGCACAGCCACTCTGTAGAGTGTAGCAAAGTCAATTACTTCTGTTGTGGTCCTCTCAAATACCATCACCTTACTCTTACCAACATTCACCTTCAGTTTTCTTCGCTTACACACGGACTGAAACTCATCCACCACCCTCTGTAACTTCCTTTCACTCTCGGCCAGCAGCACAGTGTCATCCGCATATAAGCTTGCAACCAAGGACCAATCTCCTCCATTCAACCTCAGTTTTGTACCCAGGCCCTCCACCTTTGCCTTCATCTCTCTCATGCAACCATCCATAAAGATATTGAACAGCCATGGTGACATGACATACCCCTGCCTCAATCCTACATTGATATCAAAGTTCTCACTCAAATCACCCTCAACCCTCACGCAAGCTTTTGCCTCTCTATAGAAAGCCTCAATCCCCTCCAGCAAGCGCCCACCAACACCGTAAATCCTTAATACATCTGTCATAGCTCTCCTATCAACCCTATCGTATGCTTTCTCCAAATCCCTGAAGACAGCATACAACTTCCTACTCTTCCCAATACATTTCTCCACTGCTGATTTTATTGCAAAGATCTGGTCCACAAATCCTCTACCCTTTCTGAACCCTCCCTGCTCCTCACTAACTTTATTCCCAGTTACTTCTATCAGTCTTTTCAAACTCTCAGGTAATCCTTATATTTCCAAAGACGAAGGGAATATCCTCATTCCTTTATGATAGTAGCGACTCTGCTGTTCTGGGTCACATTACTAGACAAGGCTAATTGTTTAAGGACCCTGTGATCGTGTGTGAAAATTAGAGGCTTCTGATTCCTATGCCACGAAACACACTCCCTCCCTATACGTGGTGTGTCGTGGCAATATTTTAAGGACTCGTATACCTCCAATTTTCTGACTATAATACAGGGTCCCTTAATACTCTTTGCTATTCTGGGCCTCGGTCTGGTCTGGGAATTGGCATGGGAGGATCAGCCGTGCATCAATGCCTTTCTGCTTTTCATTACAGACATGTAACTAAACCTTGACATACATGCATAGTCAACCTGTTTTGAATGTTCTTTATATGTATATCTCTCATACAGGGGACATTGCCTGCGGTGATGTAGGCAATATTTTAAGGGTTTTATCGCCCCTTCGAACCCGAACCACTCCCTTTCATTTCTTCATCTGTCAATCTTTTCCTTCTATTTCCTTCTTGCTTGTTGTTCATCCTCTTTATCACCTTCTCCCTCATTCTTTAATGTCATTTAGGCCTATGACGGTCATCTTTCTTCTTCTTTAATTAAGGGGAGATTCTGTTATTGGTGAATTGGAGAGTTTTATATTTCTCCAAGGTATGCCATGAAACATGACCAGATTAATGAGTGTAATGGTGGCCTGCTGCTTGAAATAGTTTGGAGGAATCAGTTGCTCCAGATTTACTAACAATAGAATCTCTCCTTTAATTCAGTTTTATATTTATAATAACTTTACTTACTTACTACTGTAGTATAACATAGAAAGTAGTTGTGAGGTGACAGGAAGATGCCAATAGGGTCAGAGGTCCAGATAGATTGGTCAAGTCACCTTACCTCATAATGGAACATGTTAGGGTTATTTAACTTTGAAACATATTCTTTTTAATGCATTTCCCAACCCAGTAGAGGGATAATAAAGTATTTTCATGTAAACCAAACGATTTATTAGTTAAAAGTTAAGTAAATACATTAAGTGCGAAAACAATTTGTCATAAGGGAGAGCTCTGGTGAACCCTCCACTTCTCTTATATAATTCTTACATAATACAGTATTGTAGTATTTACAGAATGTCTTGTCACATCATTACTTCCTATCACACAGTCGTCTTCCTCTCATCCCATTCGACTGCTTCATTTATTAGATCATACCGTCACATTATCAGTGGCTTTGGGTTTAGTAGAGTACAATACAAGGGTGAGGGGTGTCAGTATTGTCGAGATCTATACAGAATCTCATATCAGATTTACTTGAAGAATCCACAGTCTTTTACTTGCACCGTCATGGACTCAAGGCAAGAGTAAAAATGATTTGCACCAAATCAGAATCTCAGTTTATGTAACAATAGTGAATTAGTCAGTTTTTTATTAACCCCTACAAGACAAGCATCAGAATAATGCGACACTCATATTTTTAAAATCAGCTCTGGACAAAGACTGAGTTGTAAGAATGATTAAGTGGAAGAGTTTTAGGGAGAGTTCATTATTGTCTTTTTACTTCTCCATTGAACATAGGAAGGTTGTGTCATTATGTATACACCAGTGTTTTCGTTGTAACACATAAAATGCCCTTTTAGCTACATGTTAGAAATGCCTTTATTTGAAAATCCCAGTGAAAGACATGGAAACACAATGATTTTTCCAATTAAAGAAAATGTTTTTTTAACTACACCAATGCTATTTTGATTATTATAATGTGATGGTACCAATGTGAGCATAACATGTCTCTTTTAGGTCAACCCTAAATTGTCCAATGAGACGAGGGATGTGTGGGTCCAAGTCATGGCTTTGTATTATGCTACATTGTTTTCTAGTTTAACATCGCAGAGAATTCCTTTTGGGTGATGAACTAATTCATATGAAATATGCACATAAAGTTACTCAGCCTTAATCATGTCAGATAATAAATAATAATTTTCGTGATATCTTGCTTCAGTTTCCCTAGTATACAAATATAGTATACACACATTCATTCTCATCAATGCTGTTTTGAAGTCAGTGCAAATCAGTCCTGTTCAAAACCACATGCACTACAGCAGGGAAACAGTAAACCCAGCCAGTGACAAATATGAGGTGTATTAATCTTGAGGCACACCTGTCCTTGAACCACCAATTATTTTCCTTCCAATCCTTAGAAACTTGTCAGATGACTTGTAGAAACTAGATACTACTGATGGTAACAATGATTGAGACCTGGACATGATAATTGTGTCCCCAGTACCACTCTGCTTGTGACCTCATCCACCAGCTGTCCGGACCCCGCCACACCCAGCAGCTTCCCCACCGAGGCCCTGTTGACGACAAAAATGGAGTGAAGTTAACGAGTGACAATATTGGAAACTAAAAGGGGTACTTGATGGAGTGCAAATATTAACAAACAACAAAGAATCTTTTTGGCAGTACCACTCATGTTTCACCCTTGTTACATTCAATAAATTTTACGATATATTCAGTCCTGTTGTTCATCTTTGATCTGCATCTACCAAAGCTGGAATATTTCTTCGTTTCATAATACCAATCATCCTGTGAGGTTTGATCAAAATTCGTTTGTAAATTTTTGTTACATTGGTGACTAACCAAAAATGAAAAAAAACAAACAGGGGTATAAAAAAAAAATTACACAAAATTGCAAATTGTGTAAGACTGAGACATTAAAGGAGGTCAATTTTAAAGTGAAGATGTGTGTGGTACTCACATGATGAGGGGGAGGCTGGAGTCCTTGCCAGTGAGGTGGTGGGCCGTGGAGTTGGCCATGACGTCACACAGGTGGGAGTGGACACAGGCGGTCTCGTTGGTGTCTTTGTAGAGGCGCCACAGGTGGTTGAGGTGGTGGGCGATGTCGTCCTCGTCCAGGTGGTCGTCCAAGAAGTTGTCAGTAACCAGAGGGTCAGAGGACCAGACGTCACCTCTGAGGGACGACGGGAGGCTGAAGCTTTGTGTGTCGTCATTGACCTGTCGCTTCATGCGGTCTACAGAAGAACCCCACGGCAGTATCTGGTCAGGCAGGTCAGAGTCCCACAGTGACAGAGAACCATCACCAATGTCACGACGACCATTACGTGTTCCTCGAATGATTCGGAAAAGTAAGAAACCCAGAAGAGCTCCGATACCAACAGAGCTAAGTACAACTGCTGGATCAACTACTGCTCCTCCATAACCACCACTCCCTCCATAACTGCTTCCATAGCCTCCACTTCCATATCCTCCACTGTAGCCTCCATATCCACTGGCAGCACTATGACCACCATAACCAGCAGTGTCTCTAGATATCTGCCGACCATCCTCTATCTTTGGTTGTTGTGGCTGGAAGTCGTACCCATTAAACTTATAGCTGCTGGCCGCCTTATTGAATTCCTCTCTCTTGACTCTTCCTCCACTTTTTTGACTTCTCAAGAGAGACTTGTAAAAGTTGTACAGTTCAGTATTATTGAAGGAAATGAAGGCAATGTAGTCATCTGCCACGTCTTCTGAGAAGTTGTCATCAAAGTAAGATGAGATGAAACGTGACATGGCCGAGACAGTATGGGCGAAGTTTGGAGAACTGAAGTAGTCAATAATATTATTAAATCCGTTTTCTTTGGTAAAGTTATAAAAAGAGTCAAAACATTGGAAGGGTCCCATGTAAGGGTTGATTTCCTGTGAGATAAATTCTGCAAAATCTTTGTCGAGTTTCTTGGCCAAGAAGTTGATGAGGTTAAGATCGTCCCCAAGACTAATGATGTTGTTAATGATTCTGACAGGTGTTTGCTGCAGGAAAGTCTCAAGGGAGTTTTCATCCTTGACGTAAGCCAATATTCTCTGCCACGTTGACTTGATCAACATCCAAACATTATTTGATGTTGTTGTTGTTGTTGTTTGTTTTGTGGAGACTTCAGTAGAATTCTGCTTGGAGCTTCTGGAGGTTTCTGAGAAATTAAATATTGGCAACTCTTTAATTTCATCTGTCAGCACTTCTCTGATTAATTCTAAGAATTGATGGTTAAAGTCAATTATTTTATTGTTGGCTGCCTCGTCATTTTCCTCTTCTATATTATTATTATTTTCTACATAGTTTCCTCCACTGCCAGAAGTGTTGGAAGAAATGACTTCCATCTTCTTTATTTTATTTATGATTTTTGAAACAACTTTAAGAATGTCTTGGTGAAGACCAAGTGAATCAACAAGACTGGAGCTGAGATGATCACCATCTGGAAGATATTTTATTAACTTCAGTAGCAATGACTGATTCAGCTTTCCTTCTGAAGTGTCTTTAATGGTAAGGGTCTGCCAGATGGAGTTCAGCAAGGATGGAACTTGTGTGTCTGCTTCTCCCACTGAAGTGTCTTTACTATGAAGGGTCTGCCAGATGGAGTTCCCCAGAGAGCTGTGTTTACTATTAAGGGTCTGCCAGATGGAGTTCAGCAGGGATGGGACTTGTGTGTCTGCTTCTCCCAGAGAGCTGTGGATGGTCTTGGTCGAGGCACTCACCACCAACAGAAGGCTGAGAGTCAAGGCAACCAAGGACGTCATGGTGATCAGACGTGGATATACTGATGGCGGCACTGCTGCTGATACTAAAGAAAATAAGGACAGCCATCAGCCTTATACATGAGAATTACCTATCATCATTAGGAATCACACAATCAGCTACAGAAACGATCATGTACACAGTATATATGTATTTCACTTTTGATGTTATGTTATGTTGTTATCATAGTTGATTAATATATCCTAACTGCAGAACACTCGTATTCATAAACCAAAGATAATAGAATGTTGTAATTTTGTCCATGGCAGGGATTTTGTGTTATGTAATCGTTCCAGCCAAGCACAGTATGGATTCCCTTACAATTCTATTAATCGATTTTGACGAATACATCGCTGAACATTTGACATTAAATAACTGAGAGAACTTTCCACCTTTAATTGCTCCAGAAGGTCGCACAAACGGACCACCTATACGGATGTTGAGTTTCTTGGTGCAGTTTAGGAAATTCAGGAGCCTTCAAATTTATGTACACTCGCGGTCAGAAGTTGTGTCCCAGTCCCCTGGCAAGATGAATCGCAAACAGCCTCGCTTTCAAGGTTCGAACAACGGTGCGTCTCCCTACAACATACAGTTGTTCGAATCATCAAAGCTCGATTAGTTACCATTCATCGTACCAAGGGATCAGGACACAACTTCTGACTGCGAGTGTACACTCCCAATCCAAAATTTGTATCCAGGTCTTGTTGAAGTTTCGAATCATTTGACATACTAGTGAACCAATTACAAGCTTATCCTGTTTCATATTTGCTTGAGTTCGCTTAATACTCTATCAGGCTATTCGAAGCAAGCCTGGATACATATTTTGGATTCCGAGTGTACACGTGTATCAATAACAAACCGTGTGACCCCGTTAACACAAGAGTAGGTCCGTTACTCTTCATCTCCCAACGTACTGTAATCGTGGTTGAGGCGAGCAAGATGTTACGTGTCAAGGAGAGTCTCAGATAAACACCATTTCGTATCATTGCACCAATTTGTACGTCTTCCCAGTACAGTTAACCCTCGTCATCCTACTGAGAGCTTGCCTGTTACTCATATTTCATCCTCGTCGACTCGTCCACCCTCCCTAACCTGTAAGTACAGTACTGTCCATCATTTCTGATTTCTGTGACTCCCCTTTCTAGGTTTCCATCTCCTTCCTTCCTTTCATTGTTACTACAGTGCTTGTACCAAAATAGCCACTACTACCACTGCCAACACCATCACTACTACTGCCATCACCACCACTACCAACACCACCACTACCACTGCCATCACCACAACTGCCAACACCTCCACAACCAACGTTAGAAGCAAAATCGCTGCTACAATGAATACCAACACAACCACTACAACCTTGACTTGACCAATTCAATTTTCAGCACCATCACCACAAACAAATAATAAACAAACAACTACACCACCTGACACTAACCCCTCCTCCTTACTACTATACTGTATATGCAGTTTCAGCGGTCGCCACTATACCACTGTCACCTCCACACCCCCGTTACCATTATTATTCTGTGCCAGTCAACACCACAATAGCACCAGCAGCTGGCTCGCCTCCGTACGATCATCACCACCACAATAAGCTTCACACCACCACCACCACCGTCATAATAACAACACCAACAGCTGGCTCGCCTCAGTCCGTGCGATCATTACCCCGATCACCGTGATGTATGGACTGTGTGGCCAAGTTCCAGTTCCTCCTTCCCTTGCACGCTCATGCAGTCACACACACACACACACACACACGCACCCACACAATACCGTTTACGGTCTGCAGTGCATGCATTCATTAGGTTTTCTGAGAAGTTCATATTAATTTAAGGGACCCCGTGATGTTGTCGGAAAATTGGAGGTTACCGAGTCCTTCAAATATTGCCACGAAACACCACCTGTATTGGAGTATAGCGTGTTTCGTGGCATAGTTAGGAGGAATTAGAAGCCACCAAGTCTCGTACACGATCACAGGGTCCTTAATGAAGATGGTCGTAGTACGAGTTAGTATAGATGGTGTTGTCTAATTTGTAAAAGTAGCTGCCTACTTACTGTCTCTCCACCCAATGACAAAGAGGTAGGTGTTGGTCTCAAAGTTCTTAACCAAGGGACTGTAGTTTGTCAGGGCCTGTGACTCATGTGAGGTCCTTAATTTACTGAATGAAGCTTCGAGGTGAGATGATGGTTGCTTCACTTGTGTCGCACAAGACAGAGATCGGAGCTTCAAGGTTTTTGTTGTTTCTTTTCCGCCCCAATAGGTGGCGACACCTTATTTATAAACGTTATTCACGGCATCTTGGAATATGGTCGTGTATCTTCTATTCTATAAGAGTTGGTGACAATACGTGAGGTGTTTTCCTGACGTGTCGGTGTTCTGGGTGTAGCCAGGACACGTGAAGAACAGTGAGAACTATCAAAATACCTCGAACAACCCCTGTTTGGCCTTATGTGTTAGCAGGTCCCACCATACTAACCTGGACCAGGATGTGAGTAGTGTTAAAGAAGCTCTGTTCCTGTGTATTAAGTCTTGACTCACCTCCTCTACTTAGCTCTCTCTTCATTCAACTCTTCCCCGAAAACACAATCCGGGTAAAATCGGTAGGTGAAATTGGTCGAAGTTTACTTTACTTGTCTTTAATGAAATGAAAGGATTTTAATTCCCAGGGAAGTGCCTTTAATCAAGTGGTAGTGGTGGTTGCCAACGCCACAGATCCCAAGAGAAGCGTTGCCAGTGCATAGATCTTTAATTCTGTTGGTGTCGGGATAACGGAAGTAGAGTAGGCTGAAGGGTGACTTGTTGGTTAGTAGTTATATATAAATATCGCCTATACCTGTGGCCTAACTATTAGCTACATGAATGAAATGGATTAAGGCGGGTGAAATTCATTCCCTTTTCAAACCTCCTTTGATATGAATTTCCCTGCCATACTTATGAATCCTGATAGTCATCTGGTAATGATAAGGTACAGCCTCCAACACAAGTATTGTCGTCTCACCTACCAAGTTTTGAACCACAAAATCATATATTTTCCTTCAAGAAGCGCTCGCTGAGACGACAAACCCTCTTGTTAGATAGCGTGCAGAGTTTATTACCCATTATTTGGGAAGGGTAACAACGTGAACGATATAACACGGGTGGATGACATGGATCACACGGTTGGAGACTCACTGCATCCTTTCCCTGTCATTAGAGTGGGTAAGAACGAGTGACCACAATTGCATTTATATATATTTTGTTTAATTAAATATTGAGGTTGTACTGTAGCAAGCTATGTGTTTCAAACTGAGTGTGTATATATTGGTTTGTTGTTGTTGTTCTTTACTTGCTATGAATATTCTGACGGTGATATTCACAACAGGTGGGTATATGCCTGGTATGGCGACCTTGCCAGGTGTTGACAGTGGACTGGCCGCTCGGGGGAGTGCAGGAGAGACAGTAGCCGTGAAATTGTTACGGACCATCTTGTGGTGACGTAAGTGTCGCGGGTGTCTCTTTTGTGGTGATGATGCAGCATTTTAACATGTGTTCTCTTCACAGCACAATGTTCGACAATATATATTCGCTACCCTGACTTATGAGACTCTGCCAGTAAACACTAACACACTGCAAAACACCTCTAGTCAAACACCTTGAAGCATCGGTCCTCAGGCACAAAATGTTAAAACTGATGTATAAGTTGTGATGTAATTAGTGCCACGTGGTCTTACCTAACTGGTACCACCATTATATCATTATTGTTGATGTAAGGTTATTATTGTGGTGAGTCTAATGACATTGTTAAAAGTGTGGCTGTGGTTCTTTTAGTGGTGGTTGTGGTGCCTCTAATGGTAGTAATAATAACACTAGACCACACATTTTCATCAACAAGTTAGAGAAGGCTAATTTATTATCGGCTGGTGTCTTTTTGCAACACAAAATTAACGCAAGATTAATTAAAACAGGATTAATTAACAAAGGATTAATTAATACAAGATTAATTAACACAGGATTAATTAACGCAGGATTAATTAATACAGGATTAATTAATACAGAATTGATTAAAACAGGATTAATTTACACAGGGTTAATTAACACAGGATTAGTTAGCAAGAAGGAATGTCAGGAGCACCAACCTCACTGTCAACAATTTTTTTTTACCTTACCAGGACAGATTCTCTATTCTCTCTGTGCAGTAAGATGTGGATTTGAGCACGAGGCAACAGGCGTATCTCAGTCTATAGTGCCCACGTGTTGTAAGTATGTGTAGATCTCATTATGCAGCACCTGTCCTAGTTAGCTAAGGGTTATAGACTAAGAGGGTACTGGCTCGAACTCTGGACATGAAGGGTGTCTTGTCCTATAAAATTGTTCCGATTTAACGCAGTTGATAATTCATTTCAGGTGGAAATTATTAGCATATTAGGTAAACTTTCAGAAGTACTGAGTTCACTATATTGTGTATTTTAGTATCATTAACCACTATTTTGGCCCATTCTAAGACACTTTTCACCTATGGTGTTTCTCTCGGAGATATGCCCCGTTTTACAAACATATATTAGTCTGACCTAACCTGACTTGACCTAACCTAATCTAGACCACAGCAGACTACAGGGACCAAATCTGGGCTAACTACCGGGACCTAACCTGGGTTAACTACCGGGCTATAACCGGTGTAAACTATCATAAAGTGACCGGGACAAATTCCCGGGATCTAAGGCCGGATGTGGTAACACTGCGCGGCCCTAGCCAAGAACGGAGTACTTCTGTAATAATACCGCAGATTATATCATATTGTTAGGTTATCCTTACTCTTATATTCCGTAGACAGATAGAGAAACCTTTACATGTTACGGTATAATAATTTAAATTGATGTTCTTAACTACTGTATATGATTAAAGTACACTCATTACCTTACGTCTTAATTCATGTAGGATATTTGTGTTAGGTCATATCACCGTGTGCTGAACTTTGTCTCATTATAGCCTCTGGGGAAGGGACAAACAGGTCGCGACCATATCTTTACGTCCTCTACCAATCCCGTTTTTATATATAATGTCTGCCATGATTACCTTCGAACAGCTCATGTATATAATATTAATCATCTGTATCACATTACAACGCGACAGGAAGCACAACCCACCTCAGTAATTTCTATGGACAGCTAGTAGGGGATGCGTGGGAAGATGTGTGATCAGTGACTCCCTCTCGCTCTCTCTCTCTTTTTCCCAGCTCGTCACTCTATAAGCTCTCCCTCTCAACCTGCTCCCAAGACAGCCTGGTGCACACTGACTCCGGCACTCCCTCCTCCCTACCCCGCCTCCCACCTCCAGCAAGTCACTCCCACCACCCACACTTAGGTCGCTAGCTGCCACCTGATTGGTCTACCTCCGTGGTGCTTGTTGCATCATATGAGGAGGGTTCAGGAAGAAAGCAATTTACAGAAACTACTCGCTGGTAAGTAAGTTATGATGGGTTTGTTAGTTCTGGCTAATGTAATCACACTTAAGTAGATAACACTGCAATACAAACACAAACACCAACACCACAGAAGACCCATGAAGAAAACGAGTGTTGTGTAGCAGTCTTCTCCCCCGAAATAACCCGGTATATAGTGTAGTGTATGGGGGGCGTGATTCAGGGAGTGGAGAGAGCCTTCTATTCAGTCGCCCTACACCTGAGATCAAGCGAGGAAGGGAAGTTCTCAGTGGTTCCTGTGATATTGTTTCCCTCCACCACCACCTCTTTCAAGATAACCAACCACCCTCATTTCTCATAATTTTTACTTCATTAACATTCTTACTTCATCATAGTTTTTATTTCACCATCATTCTTACTTCACCATCATTCTTACTTCATCATCCTTTTTACTTCACTATCATTCTTACTTCATCATAGTTTTTATTTCACCATCATTCTTACTTCACCATCATTCTTACCTCACCATCCTTTTTACTTCACTATCATTCTTACTTCATCATCCTTTTTACTTCACCATAGTTCTTACTTCACTATCATTCTTACTTCACCATAGTTCTTACTTCATCATTCTTACTTTACCATCATTCTTACTTCATCATCAATTTTACTTCACTATCATTCTTATTTCACCATCATTCTTACTTCACCATCATTCTTACTTCACCATCCTTCTTACTTCACCATCATTCTTACCTCACCATCATTCTTATTTCACCATAATTCTTACTTCATTATCATTCTTACTTTTTTTTTTTTTTTTTTTTTTTTTTTTTTTTTTTTTTTTTTTTTTTTTTTTTTTTTCTCAACCTCAGGACTGTAGGCTGTCAGTAGCCCGTGACTCTTGCGAGGCCCCGAGATTATTGGGTGTCGCACTAGATGAGACAGTGGAGCTTCGTGGTGATGTTGGTATCGTAGCTTCTCTTCTGTCCCACTAGATGACGACACCTTATTTATACACGTCACTATCAGGGGAGAGCAGCTACACCGTCACTCACAGCATCTTGGAATATGGTCTGGCATTTTCTATGTTGTGAGTTGACGACGATGTAGGGGGTATTTTCTTGACGTGTCGGCGTAGCTAGGGTATAGTTGACGAACAGCTGGACCCATCAGATCACCTCGAAAAAATCCCAGACGTTTTCTCGTGGACTCGAACCAGGGCCCTTGCCATTCGCAGTCCGTCACTCTATCCATTCAGCCACGCCTCCATACTTCACTATCATTCTTACTTCATTATCATTCTTACTTCACCATCATTCTTACCTCACCATCATTCTTACTTCACCATTATTCTTCCTTCACCATCATTCTTACTTCACCATCATTCTTACCTCACCATCCTTCTTACTTCACCATCATTCTTACCTCACCATCATTCTTATTTCACCATCATTCTTACTTCACCATCATTCTTACCTCACCATCATTCTTACTTCACCATCATTCTTACTTCACCATCATTCTTACCTCACCATCATTCTTACTTCACCATCATTCTTACTTTACCATCATTCTTACCTCACCATCCTTCTTACTTCACCATCATTCTTACCTCACCATCATTCTTATTTCACTATCATTCTTATTTCACCATCATTCTTACTTCATTATCATTCTTACTTCACTATCATTCTTACTTCACTATCATTCTTACTTCACTATCATTCTTACTTCATTATCATTCTTACTTCACTATCATTCTTACTTCATTATCATTCTTACCTCACCATCATTCTTACCTCACCATCATTCTTACTTCACCATTATTCTTCCTTCACCATCATTCTTACTTCACCATCATTCTTACCTCACCATCATTCTTACTTCATTATCATTCTTACTTCACCATCATTCTTCCTTCACCATCATTCTTACTTCACTAACAGGTTTTTGGTTGACTTACCCTCATATCCTTCCTTCTCCTCTTACACTTACTATCACACGTGTTGTAATTTAATGTCAAGATATATTTTATTTTTTACTCTGTTGCATTATCCATCATCATCATCATCATCATCATCATCTTCATCATACACTATGCATTAATACTTTCACCAACATTGACTGTCATTATCTCCACCTTTATCATCATCATCCCAGAGACACTATCACCATCTTTTAGCCCCAACTTCAATCTATCTATCTATCTTCTCCATTCTCCCGCTCTCCATCCATCCATCCATCCATCACCCATCTATCCATCCATCCATCACCCATTCACTCCTCCTTCCTCCCTCATAACCTAGCTCCATCACCACCAGCCAACCATCACCAACACTGTACAGCCACAATCAAATATCCACCGACACTTTCCTTCCATCGTAGTAAAGATCTTGGTAATAAAGAACAACACGTGTATAATTTTGCAGCACCTCATAATAATAATTGAGGGGGTTGAGTTGACATAAGGTGTTGTATGATTATATTTTGATATGATACTGATTTATTTGCACAATGGAAGGAAAGTGCCGGTGGTTATTTGATTGTGGCTGTACCTTCATCTCCACCAACCATGCATTACCACCACCACCACCATTTCCACCCTCACTGCAACAGCCAACCATCTCCATCATTATGTTGCGACTCTCTCCAACACCCATCACCTTTGCATCACAATTATTATATCCTTTACGACCATTTCTTTTCGTTGCGATTTTCAGGTAAGTGTATTTTGTCACTCGCCTCTAACATCGTGTATCCCATTTAGAAAGGATGGTAGGTAACGGGTAGATATTTTTACGTATCGGTAGAAACAGGAGTGAGTAGTGTGGAATTGGGAAGAGATAATTTTATACTTGTTTAGGATTTCATGAAGGAGTGAGAGGGAGAGGAAGGTAGGTATAGGATGAGGAATTAAGGCAGGAGAGGATGAGTGATGTAGGAGGGTGGTTGGAAGGAGGGAGAGACCAGAAGAGAAGATGCCATTATATTGTGTATGGCAATAATTTCTTAATCAAGCTTTCCCATCTGGGTGTAGGTCTACTGTATATCGTGTGGGAAGGTTTCATAAAATAGGGCACAAGTCTGGCGTCAACATACCACCAATCTTTTTTGTTGTCTTCATTACCACATCATCCCTCTGCCACATCAACCCTAACCAAACTTAACCCAACTCAAACCAACCCATAGCCCAACCCATACAAACCCAACCTAACCCATCCTAACCTAACCCAACCCATCCTAACCTAACCCAACCCAACCCAACCTAACCTAACACCCCTCCCCAACCTAGCTCAACTCAAACCAACCCAACGTAACCCAACACAAACCAACCTAACCTAACCCAACCCAAACCATCCCAACCTAACCCAACCCAACCTCCCTAGCTCAACCCAACCTAACCCAACCTAACCCAACCCAACCTAACCCTACCCAAACCAACCCAACCCCACCAAACCTTACCTAACCCAACCCAATCCAAACCAACCCAACCCAACCCATCCTAACCCAACCCCACCAAACCTATCTTAACCTAACCCAACCCAACACAACACTGTGTAAAACAAGGAACTTAGGGAATAATCGTGAATTGATATTTTTCAGCAGTATTGAAGTCGAGCATTGTAATCAACTCTCTTTGAAAATGGCAGAAAACGCAATTTGCTCCTATTAGATAATTACTGTATAGCATAACAGACCCGGGATTTACTGCTAGAAATCTAATCTCTTTCCCTCTAAGATTATTATAGTACTAATCATAACATATAGAAGAAATCCTTTCCATATCCCCCTTTCACAATGTAGAAGAATTTAAATCAACAGTGGAGAATAAATGAGCAAGATGTATTGATGAGTAATGACCTTTAATTCAGGTTTATATGGCAGGAATAATACCGAAATAGAAAGGCACTCTGAGACGGCAAACCTCCTCTAAGACTGAGCATACCGTCGCAAAAAAAAAAGAAAGAAAAAAAATCGTATCCTTCTCCAAATATCACTGTGGAAAGTCTACGGGCACCGGAAGCCCTAATTAACCTTCATACTTGACAACTAACTTTCGTACAGTTGAGCAAGTAGAAAGTGCAAGAAAAATCTGACTGTATATGGCAACATCTTTACCACCACTCAAAGTTCAGCTAATCACTTTCCACCTTACATTGGCTCTTGGTTCCCAGTGATTCATTTATAAAGATACGAGGACTTATTACAAAGAACTGCCAGATGTTGGCATATACAGCCATATTAATTTTGCATTTCCTACTTGCTCAACTGTACATAGCCTTTTTATATGAATTGTTTACAGACAAGCGGAAGCGAAAACATAAGTTCTCCAAAAGTTAATATAGGTAATAGAAAGACGCATCCATTGAGAGAGTCAGATTGCAAGTCCAAACCACATATAGTTATGAATTTAGAAGTTCTTGCCCTCTGGCGTGATTGAAACAATAAAACTCTGTGTGTGTGTGTGTGTGTATGTGTGTGTGTGTGTGTGAGAGAGAGAGAGAGAGAGAGAGAGAGAGAGAGAGAGAGAGAGAGAGAGAGAGAGAGAGAGAGAGAGAGAGAGAGAGAGGCTGTAAAGGTGTAATTAAATTTCCAGTTACCAAAGATTTACTGCCAATACGTTGACGTGATCGAGAAATTTTGAACTCCTACTACCTGACCACCAGACAGACAGAAAAACAGTTAACCCAAGAGTGAATGTCCCCGCCCTCACACTCCACATCGAACTAACTCATTTTCACACGAGTTGTTGTGAAGACATTTTTAGCACCGAAACTGTCGTGCCATTTGTAGGAGGAATTTTTTCTTCCTATTTGGGTTTTGTGTTATACCAAAATTTTATCTCTCTGGGAAATTTTTAAAACCGATTCTGCTTGACCTACTTAAATTTAATACAGCATGACACATTTTTTTCTGTAATTTTTACGGTTTGAATTTATGTATGTCAAAGGTGTCATGAATTTTCGAGGCCACTTCATTTTCATTGTGCTGAGTGACGAGGCTTTTCTGTTTTGGTTTCCCAGCAAGGAGTGTTAAATTGTCTCGCTCTGATTCCTCCTGTGGCCTTATTTTCCCCTGGAGGTATCGATTTTGTCCCTCTCTCTCCTGCTATCTGCTGACGAAAAAAAAAAAAAAAAAAAAAAAAAAATTGGGCCTTTTTCTGCCAAACTATTTCCTCTATTTATTCATAATTTTCCTGTGGTTCCCTTCTAGTATGCTTATATCATTATAGTCTACCAGGTCAAATATGCGTTGGTAAATCAGGAGCAAATGATTCCCCTAAACTATTCCAATCAACAGGCCACCATTATTGCTGTTCATCTGGTCCTGTTTCCTTCCATGCATGCTTTGGAGGAAGGAATGCGTTCTAATGTACGGTCACGAGCACTAATAAGTATACAGGTGTGCTTCGAATACCTAGTGACAGTAAATAAATGCACAATAAGATCTCCATTGAAATTAGTTTGTTGTTGAATAATTGGACTTTTTCGAAGCTTCAACCAGAGCTGTATACTTATTAGTGCTCGTGACTGTACCAAAAGTGTACTACCCCCTTGAAAACTGACTGATTTGATTTGGCAGTGTATGGGACGGTGTGTGATGATGATGGTTGGTTGGTTGGTTGGGTGTTCTTCAGGTTCTAAGTGAGCCTCCTTTATCCCCTTCCCAAAGTTCAAATCAATGGTTTCCTCTCGTAATGTTATTTACAACTTGTGAGGTGGTCCTTGACGATTGTGGTCTCTCGTCTTGTGTTGTTACTGAGACAAGACTTTTCCATCATTTGTAACACCTATTAATCCTAGAAATAACTCCCATCCAATTTCTCTATCTGTGATCACCTGAAAACTAAGAGACTAACCCTATCTGTACAGTAAAGATTGTTTTGCCAGATAATTGAACCATGTCGACGATAAAAATAACAATCTTTTAAATTTTACTTCCATGCTGAGATTGAAATGTCACCAAGCGTATAACCCATCTCTGGTTCTCACCGTTTTGTTGATTGTGTTTCGTGTTTTGTGTTTTCCTCAAATAGTTAGCCCTCAAAATCTTCCTCCTGGTATTGCACGTGCATGGAGAAACGAAGGCGGCAGTAGAGCATGAAAAAAAGAGAGAGAGAGAGAGAGAGAGAGAGAGAGAGAGAGAGAGAGAGAGAGAGAGAGAGAGGATGAAGCTCCCTAAGTCACGCACACTATTAAAGTAATTTTCATTAGCACAAAAAAAAAAGGTTCTGCTGAAATTTTATCTACATCATCAAACTTAACTGCGTACCATTAAGGTGTCTTGTCTATTATATTTCCGTTAATAACAAAACGTGAGAGATTTCCTGTAAGACTAATTAACATTTATTTCCACTCCAATATGAATAGTATGCAATAACTAACTAAATACCGCTATTACATACAGATGAATTAGGGACCCGGTGATGTAGTCAGAAAATTGGTGATAAATGAGTCCTTCAAATACCGCCACGAAACACCACCTATATGGAAGGAGCTGGTTTCGTGGCATGGTCAGGAGGAATCAGGTGCTTCCATTTTCCAGACACGATCACAGGGTCCTTAATTAAGCCTCTCGTCAGCTGACCTTCCTGTTCCTTTCTTCCTTTGGCCTTCCTTCCTTCGGCCTTCCTTCCTTCCTTTGGCCTTCCTTCCTTCCTTCGGCCTTCCTTCCTTCCTTCCTTCCTTTGGCCTTCCTTCCTTCCTTCGGCCTTCCTTCCTTCCTTCGGCCTTCCTTCCTTCCTTCGGCCTTCCTTCCTTCCTTCCTTCCTTCCTTCCTTCCTTCCTTCCTTCCTTCCTTCCTTCCTTCCTTCCTTCCTTCCTTCCTTCCTTCTTCACCAGCTTACCTTCTTGGCAAATCCCCTGTATATGATCTTTCACTTCTCAGGCTCTTTTTGTCCCATACCTACCTTTTCCTCCATATAATATAGCTTTTATTTGAAGTTTTATAATTTTCCACATCTCCTGCTTGCATTTCGACCACTCCCACCCACCCACCCATCCATGCTTATCCTCAACGATTATGTCATTCTTGGTCTTAGTGATTTTTGTGCATCATTGTCTCGACTGGAAATAAACTGATGTAACTGATTTAATAAACTAATGCACAAACAAATCGCAAGTTAGTTAATGAAAGTGTTAATAAAGTTTTTCACTATTTAAAGCAACGTATTAAATATTTCGTGTTTGAACAAAAAGAAAATTATTGCTTACTTTACAAGGGAGTCATTAATGCATTTGAAGACCCGATTATCTGTGACCTCTCCGTCCTGGCTATTACAACCTCTTGCTGCACGACGGTAATATCACATTATGTTTTTACAAAGTACTTGGTGACTCCTAATGATCCTCTACTCTAGTGCATCACCAACTCCCTTACTTATACGTGAAAATATTTTGGTTATTTTGACAGGTTATCTCGCAAACATTTCGATATGTAATGTTCAGCAGCTGCTCTGAAATCTGAAGTGAGGCACACCTGGGGACATGTACAGTAATAATGTACTTACCTATGTACAGTCACGAGTACTAATAAGTATCCAGGTGTGCTTCGAATACCTAGAGACAGTAAATAAATGCACAATAAGATCTCCATTGGAATTAGTTGGTGAATTGGAGTGTTCAGAACTTCGAGCAAAATTATATACTTATTAGTACTCGTAACTGTACAATCGTGTACCATAATCTCTAACCCACCTAAGCAGGCTGTTTCTGGACGACAGCCCATCCAAAGCCTCCGTTAGTCAAAGATGAGTGTGTGATCTCGCGATGGCGTGGGTGGGCTGTCGTTCAGAAACCGCCTGCTTCAGATCTATATCATGAATTTCTGAGGAACGTGTTGTGAGGGGATAGGCCAAGAGAGAGTCGATAACATACAGTGTCATCGAAATCAGAAATGAGGACGAAGTAACAACATAAACTTTTTCGGTCGTCAGTGGTGCATGCGTCTGCAAACTGTTATGCTCCTCACTCACTCAGCCTTTCTCTCATCTTGACAATTATTTCCGTGACCACTTCTGTGACGCATTTCTTTCGATTCGCCTGTGCTTCACGTTCCTAAGTTGAAGAAGTACAGTTACAGTTTTATTTGGATGAAGGCAGATATATTGTGTGTGTGTGTGTGTGTGTGTGTGTGTGTGTGTGTGTGTGTGTGTGTGTGTGTGTGTGTGTGTGTGTGTAAAAACAAATTAATGAAGATTCAGAATTACAGCCACAGTCATATATTTCATCTCTCCTTTTCATGACTATAAAATTATGATCGTGCACATCTGAAGGCAAGACAAAATAATGTATCAAATTGCTTTCATATAACGTAATTGCCTTTCGTGTTACATACTAGATTGGTTCAATACTCATTACTGAACGCAAACCTTGTGTTGGGGAAGGGTAGCACTTCTCTGTGGCCTATATATAGAATGATTAGCCTGAGTAGAATACATCCGTTTCATTTCTACCCTTTAATTTCATACATTCACTTGTATGTGCAATGAATATGTCACTACAATGTCAATATGCACTTACGTTATCTACTGTAAATGGCTTAGTGTGTTTTTGGGTTTGTCTGAAGAAAATGTGGAATGGTTTAGGACTCCTACACAGACATAATTAATATTTATCTACAGCTATGACACACACACACACACACACACACACACACACACACACACACGCTTCAGTTAATGACAGAGCGATAAATGAGATCGATTCTGGAGATTCACATTTTCTGGTCGACGATAGAAAACGTCATGCTACTCTCTGACTCGAATCTAACCTCTTATATTCCCAGCCCTTCGAGGTGAACAAAATATCGGTACTCGATTTCTTTTATGCTCTTCTTTCCTTCTTTTTTTTTTTTTTTTTTTTTTTTTTTGTGTGTGTGTGTGTGTGTGTATGTGTGTGTGTGTGACGGATTTCATGAACGATTTTCTCTGATAATTTTCCGGTGCGTTGGACTTTTGCTCACCTACTGCTGTGACCGGATCTTTAGCCCCGGGAGATGTGTCAGTGCTGCCCAAGAAAGAAAAAACTGTGAGTGTGGAGGGATGTATTTATATATATGCTGTATATTTCTTGGTGGGTGCTTGTTTGTGGGTGAAGGGTATTTGTTTGTAGGCGTTGCGGAACAGAATATCCTGTCTATACAATTTGAGACCCATGATATTTTGTTTTGCCTTAATTAAGGGGAGTAACATGCTGTCGGAAATTAGGAGGTTCTGATTCCTCCAAACTATGCTAGGAAACAGAATCCCACCCTATGAGACTGCAAAGATGTGTTTTATGACAGAGTTTGGAGGGCTACATGTGCTCTAATTTGTCCACATCAGGTTTTTTTTTTTTTTTTTTTTTTTTTTTTTTTCCGACACTGGACATAGGCTTAATCAAGCCCGTTACCGTGGCCCAGGTCAACTGCTGCTCACACACACACGTCACGACTTCAGAACTGGTACCCAGCCACAGAGGGAGGGAAGTGAGGGTTATTCCCAAATACTGCAGCTGTTATGGTACTAGCGAGGGTGTTTTACGACGTTCGGTGGCCTTATAGTTAGTGCCTCAAACTCAAATCGGAAGAGTAAATATTCTCAGGCCCTCACCTGAGAGGATCGATCTCCCGACCCCTAGGATATGAGTCCAGAACACTAACCACTCGGCCACCTCCCCTTAAGGACCCTGTGATAGTGGATGATAATTGGGGACTTATGATTCCTCCTGACTAAACCACGAAACAAGCTCCTTCCATATAGGTGGTGTTTCGTGGCAATATTTGAAGGACTCATTTACCTACAATTTTCTGACTGCATCACATACAGGGTCCCTTAAAGGGAAGATTCTTTTGGTGGTGCAGTGGAAGGTCTCTGCTGATTCCTCCAAACTATGCCACGATGCACATCATTTATTAGTATGTATACCATTGAGGGTGTCTGTTTTGTGGCCTAGTTTGGAAGGAGGGATCAGTCGCCTTCCAGTCTGCCAACAAGACAGTTTCCTTCTTAATTAAGATGGTCGTTAGTTTGGAGACTATGTAGCCCTATGAAAAATACAACAAAACATATCCTCTACTTGTATACTGAGGTGGTCTGTTTCCTGACATTTGTTGAAGGAATCAAGTGCCATCCATGCAATTCCCTTCAAAAAATTATTCCCTTAATGAATGAATGACCCTCTTGCCAAGTCGAAAAGCTAATAATAATAATTATGTAGGCTACTCATGTCATTCTTCCAATTTAAAAGTAGACAATACATGTTTGTTTCTCCACCAGGAACACATTTCACTCAGTGTTCGTAAAGGTTAATTATTATTCCAGGATCCACGTTAACCGAAATTATCATAAGTCAATAGCCAGGGTCCGTATTTGCAATGCTTCTATCACCAAATTAAAATATCATTAAAATTAAGTAATCAGTTTTACAAGTACATGGGGTCAGTTATTCAAAAGGTATACTAGGTTTTTTTTCTATTCTTTTAAGAAACGGTGTTGTGTGATAATTGTGTTACTAAATCCAAAGACCTATTGAAATATTACATTTTTTTTTTTTCGAGTTTATACCAATGTTGATGCAACGCTTATATATTATTCTATTAACATTTATTTATTTATATATTTATTTATACTTTGTGTGTGTGTATGTGTGTGTGTGTGTTATATATAGATTGATAGATGGATAAATAGATAAATATTGTGCTTCCTGATCGTGTGGGAGTAGCCTATGGGACAATGGGTGGCTACATAAATCGTGTTGCACTCACAGGCTATTTATTGACTCGTAAACATGTAGGACTAAAGTAGGTGTTGTGTTTGTGAATTGACAGATAGGAGACGACATATTTGTTTAAGGGACCCTGTATGTGATGTAGTCGTGGTATGGTCAGGAGTAACCAAAAGCCTCCAATTCGCATACACGATCTCAGGGTCCTTTAATTTCATATTGGTTTATATTTTCTTACTAAACAACCCAAAGTCTGGGAAACGTAGTCGTCAGAATCCATAGGGTTAGTTTGGCTACAGTACTGTATTATTTAGCCTATGTTAATAATAATATGAAATAAAAATAATAATAATAATAATAATAATAGACAATGTTAGTATGGAATAATCTGAGAGTTATCATAGTTAGTCCTAGTTTAAGTAATTTTCTGTGACAATAAGTAGCATTATTCTTTTCTATGACGTGTATGGGTAACTCTTGTAAATTTTTGGGCCGTATTCAAGAACATTCGTGGTTTATACGATGACGTGGTACTGTACGACGGCTCTGTTGTTTGTCTATGGAACCATCGTACTGGTACCACACCATCGTATGCACCACAAACGTTCTTGAATATGGCTCGATATTGTATAGTTAATGTTATTTTTTTCTGTGTACCCGAACTTCATGGTATTTAGAGGTAGCGTCCCCAGAGAGTGTTTGGGCTTGTACTAAAGGTAAAAAGAAAGCTTACAATAATTGAGATCTGTTCTGTGGTGTAATAACTGAGGGAGGATAGAATACCACTGAGAATCCAACATGTAGGCCTACTCTTTAGTTTATCTTATTCCATCAAAGGAAGTTCTAGTTGCTGAATTATTAATCTGCTCTTGTAATGATACCAGCACTGTATAATGAAATATGTAGTTTAATTTTTAATATGTTTATGCATGCCACAAAAAAATTGCAAAGGGCTTTTCATTTGTATTAATTCTTATCTTTCGGTTTCTCTAATTCACCTGCTGCCTTCCTGTTGGATCGTAATTAATAATGTTATAATGTTTTCATACTCGAAACTCCCAGGTTTGGATGCTGGATTAATTAAGTCTCATTCCAAGCAGCTGGGAATACTTAGATAGTGTTCTTACAGGGGTAAATAATTCTACATTATGCCAGAATATGTGTTTTAATTGTAGGTGTCCAGAAAATGTCTCTTTGCAATAAATGAAAGAGACATGTAGTTTGTTCATTCTATTTTCTACACGTAACTACCGTCGATCATCAACACTAACCAACCAACCAATTAACCAATCCTGTTACACACACACACACACACACACACACACACTCATCATCATTATTATCATCATCATCATCATTAGTGAAGGAGTACGAGGTGGTCAGTGCTGTAGCCAGGTGTGTGAACAGTGTCAGGCCAAAGGGATTAGTGGTGATAACGTCATCATCACCACCACCACCACCACCTCACTGACACAGTTATGAGGAGGCACTCTGTATGTATGGATGAACTGGATACTCGTAATTTTGGATGTTGTAGCAAAATTCATGGCCAGGTCCTCACTCCACACACACACTCTCTCTCTCTCTCTCTCTCTCTCTCTCTCTCTCTCCTTTTGTTCCTGGCACAGGCTACTCTGGAGGAATCAAGCGGCTCTAATGTACCAAAAAAAGTATATTACCCTATAAGTACTTAGCAAACTTAATTTATTTTTCCTTTTTTTTTTTTAAGTAGATCGAGTTCTGGTATGTCCACCATCTGTTTTGGCCTCTGCTGTTGTTGTTGTTGTTGTTGTTGTTGTTGTTGTTGTTGTTGTTGGAGCTAATGTGTCTGTCAGGTGTGAGTGTTATGAGAGCAATTTACCTGGACTTCACCTCACATCAACCACACACAGGAATCTTGTTATGGAACCTCGGTAATACCCGAAAGAAGTGAAGTCCTCAAGTCAAAATAAATATTATATGTATCGAATCTGGCAAAATAGGCTATTATGGTTTTGTCTAGGGCTCTCTCCACCTTGTTATTGACAGTGGTAGTGTTTGTGTTTATCTGTCATCCCTGAGGAAAGCCTGTAACACCGACCACATACACACACCATCATTAAGCTCTGGTCGTGTGGACGGGGCCTTATACATTTCCTCGTTTGTTCCAGCACTGAGGAACACGAGGATGATGTGATGAGTTTCTTGATGTCGTTCTCATACTATGTCTTCTTGCAGTTGTGGCCTGACCCTCGGTGGATGGATGAAGAATGAATGACCCTCGTTAATACATCCACATGGACACACACACACACGGATTCCAGAGGCTCACCTGCTGCAAATAAAGGCAATCGAAGGTAAATAATAAGGGATATATACGCTTCATATTATATACTTTAAATCCATGTGTTCATTTGTGCATTAGACATTTTACCTGGTGGTATGTATAAGCATTTGTACAGTGGAAGTTATAATTACCTAAAATACCTAAAATACCCAAAATACCTAAAATACCTAAAAGAATCATAAGAGAAATATTTGAACATGTTGGCCAAGGACCCACGAAAACGAAGCATTATGTCGAATTTATTGCACCGAGACAAAGTTATAGTGCCATCCATCACCACTCATGCCGAACACCATGCAGGCAGCTGTTATGATCCTCTATTGGGTGCATGTGTCTGTAAAAGTTTGTCTGCTTTCTTCACGTGTGTCGGCGAACTGAAGAGATATTGAGTCCTACAAACGGTGCTGCTAAATGGATCCTCTACTAAGTCGACTTCATTATTTAAGGGGGTGCGGGAGTAGGGGGACAGGCTTGGGGGGTGGATTTAGGGGGGTGCGTTTTTTTTTTTTTTTGGGGGGGGGTTAGGGGGGGGTTTTGGTGGGTGCTGGAGTAGGGGAACATGCTTGGAGGGGGGGTTAAGAGGGTGCGGGAATAGGGGACAGGCTTTCTACCCCCCCCCCAAGCCTGTCCCCCTATTCCCGCACCTCCCCCCCCAAGCCTGTCCCCCTACTCCCGCACCCCCCTAAACCCCCCCAAGCCTGTCCCCCTACTCCCGCACCCCCTTAATTGAGGTACGAGTCTGTTTCCTGGCATGGTTTGGAGGAATCACATGTAGTCCTTCTATTCGCCCTTAATAGATTACCCCGTTAACATGCTTATATATGTCAGTCCACAATTGCGTAACACACACACACACACACCACACACACACACACACACACACACAGGGTGGACGTTACAGGAACAGGACCTTGTTTTGTGTTAAAAGTGTGACATGTATTAATTATTGTAGTGTGTGTGCTGATGGTAATGTGTCCCTTCCTTCCTTCCTTTCTTTCTTTCTTTCTTTCTTCCTTCCTTCCTTTCTTCCTTCCTTCCTTTCTTTATTCCTTCCTTCCTTGTTTCCTTCCTTCCTTCCTTCTCCACTCACGTACAGCCACAATCGAATAACCACCGACACTTTCCTTCCATTATGCAAATAAATTAGCATCATTTCAAAATATAACCATACAACACCTTACGTCAACTCGACCCCCTCAATTATTATTATGAGGTGATGCAAAATCATACACGTGTTGTATTTTATTACAGACTTATTATTCCCTTCACTTGGTTTTCGTCCCCTTTATGCCTTCCCTGACGTTATCAAAGCGACTTTTTCATTAATGTTTATCGTGTATGTATGTATGTATGTATGTATATCAGTGATAATGTACCGTACTGCACACCGAGTTCAGAGAGTATCCATACACGAAAATTTTGTATACAGTACAGTGTTTCATTTTTGTGACAGACTGCCCGAAGGATATCAAAACATGCCAGCGAAATTTTGCTTGAGGCTGGACAGTACCAATCCCACGTGTATTATTATTATTATTATTATTATTATTATTATTATTATTATTATTATTATTATTATTGTTATTATCATTATTATTATTATTATTATTATTATTATTATTATTATTATTATTATTATTATTATTATTATTATTATTATTATTATTATTATTATTTTTATTTTTATTATTATTATTATTATTATTATTTTTATTATTATTATTATTATTATTATTATTATTATTATTATTATTATTATTATTATTATTATTATTATTATTATTATTATTATTATTATTATTATTATTATTATTATTAATATTGTTATTATTATTATTAATATTGTTATTATCATTATTATTATTGTTATTATCATTATTATTATTATTGTTATTATCATTATTATTATTATCATTATTGTTATTATAATTATTATTATTATTGTCATTATTATTATTATTATTATCATTGTCATTATTATTATTAAAATGTGCTTAATGAAAGTTGCAAAAGAGAAAGAGCGATGAACCTCAGTCAGTCTCGTGAACATGCATCCATAGAATATCATACACGCATACACCACTCGCCTCACTGCATCCTTCTTCCCACACACGGTTGATGCATGGCTCGGTGCTTGGCTGTCATTACACGCCCATTATCACGGAGTATATACATTGTGCTCATTATCACTAGGCAGGGCTCGTCTGCTTCACCACACCGTCTGGCTTCTCTGATTCATATACCTCGCTGCATGGGGAGAGCTAGACGGGTTTAGGGGGGAAATTTCGTGTTGGTAAATTCTGGAGCAACTAAATCCTCCAAATTATTCCAAGCAACGGGACACCATTATTTTTTGTTCATCTGGTCCAGTTTCCTAGCATGCTTTGGAGGAATCATGGCGCTCCAATGTACCAAAAAAAGAATTACTTACAACCTTAAGAGACGTGAAAATGTACAGTTTTCCCACACCTTCATGATTCTCTGAGTCACACCTCACTACATAGGAAGAGCCGGGTTAAAAAAAAAAATAAAAAAAAAAAATAATAAAAAAAATAAAAATAATAATAATAATAATAATAATAATATTAGTGTAAAAGAAATAAAAGATATATAAGAAAAAATATTAAGGACCCTGTGATGTAGTCATAAAATTGGGGGTAAATGGGTCCTTCAGATATTGCCACGAAACACCACCTATAGGGAAGGAGTTTGTTTCTTGGCATAGTCAGGAGGAATCAGAAGCCTCCAATTCTCATACACGATCATAGGTTCCTTAATACACTGATGTAGTATAAATATGTACAATAATACAAAGGTAAAAGGATAGATAGAAGGATAGAAAATAATAATACAGGTTTCTATACACACATACGGTCCCTATCATCAAACAGATTGGCATGTACCATTGTTTTCATGTACTCCTACGATTTTATTGCTTTAATTTGTGTGTGTGTGTTTACTGGAAGTTAGAAGCTGCTTCTAGATTAATTAATAAGAAAATTATACATCTCACTATTAGAGAAAGGCAGTCAATTGGCCACATGTACGGTTGACCACATGAATTCTTACACAGGCTATATGCAAAGAGAGATCATTATTCAGGAAGTAGCCTACTGCAATGAATGGTCTCCTAAGTGACTCTGTAACTACAAAAACAAGAAACCTAATAATAATGTCGTTATTACGTATAGTTTTAACATTTTCTGTATGTTGTAAATCCTTGAAAACAACAACAACGTGTGTACGAATTATTCTTGTGGCCAATTGTATGTAAACCCGAGCTCGTAAATTCGTGACCACGTTCTAAGATGTGACATGAAACAATCTCTCACCAACAATGACACCTTCCCCGCATAGTATTACCAGCTCAGATGACATAAACAATTGGGGACGTGGTCGCGAATTTACGAGCTCGAGGGTACATACCTACTGACATGAAACCAGAGACATAACATTACTGTACAGTCACGAGCACAAATAAGTATCTAGGTGTGCTTCGAATACCTAGGGTCAGTAAACAAATGCACAAGATCTCCATTGGAATTAGTTCGTTGGTGAATTGGACTGTTCAAAGCTTCAACCAAAGCTGTATACTTATTAGTGCTCGTGGCTGTACATATAATATTGTTATGGGGGTATTACCTTGTTGATAACTCTGGAGCTATTGATTACTCCAAACAATTCCAAGCAACAGACACTATTATTATTGTTCATTTGGTCCTGTTTCCTTGCATACTTTGGAAGAGTAAAAACATTCCAATATACAAAATGTGTATTATCCTCTTAAGGACCCTGTGATCGAGTATAATAATTGGAGGCTTCTGATTCCTTCTGACTATACCACGAAACAAGCTCCTTCCATATAGGTGGGTGTTTCGTGGCATTATTTGAAGGGCTCATTTACCTCCAACTATCTGACTACATCACAGAGTCCCTTAAGACACTGTAAAGTAACTTGATATTTCATAAAGTTTCGTTCTTACAAGACCCTTTTTTCCAGAATTAATTGGGTCATATATAGATAGATTCGCAAACATCTATAATATTTTAGTACCTCGTTTTGAACAATATTGATATTTTTTTCACCTATTGTAGGATAACAAATACTACTTCTTGAATGAAATTATTATTTTGTGCGTGTCTTTATGTATATACTCTTTCACACAAACAAATGTAACTAACCAATATTTTTCACTCAATGTTGCATAGAAAAAATATAAAAATAGGAATTTTTTTGATATATTGTGCTTCTCTCAATCTTTTCCTTTCTATCTTTCTCCACTTTCTCAAAAAAAAAAAAGGTAAATTTTTAATATTATGTGCTTCTCTTTATCTTTTTCATCCTATCCTTCTCCACTTTCTCAAAAAAATATATAAACACAGGTAATTTTTTTTTTTTTTTTTTTTTGTGCTTCTTGCAATCTTTTCCATCCTATCTTTCTCCACTTTCTCAAAAAAAATACCGATAAAATAACAACAGGTATACTTTTAATATTTTGTGCTTCCCTCTACATTTTCCATCCTATCTTTCCCCACTTTCTCCATCCCATTTTTTCTCTCTCTCTCCCTTTCCTCACGCCAAGGGGTCGGAGTGCAATGAATGGTTGGGTAAGTGGAACACATGTACAGTTATAAGGTTCTCTCTACAGTTGGTTAGCTAAGTAATGGTCCCCTCCCTCCCTCCCTCCCTCCTCTAGCTTCCCCCTTCCCTGTCTCTTCTTCGTCACCTCTCATACACCCCTATTCTTTATTATAGCCTTCCTTCTTCTCTGACGCCTTTTTTTTTTTACTCTTCTTCATTCCTTTCTTTGTCTCTCCTTCCCTTCTTTCTCTGATGGCTTTTTCTTTACTCTTCTTCCATCCTTTCCTTCATTGACGTCTTTCTTATCATTATTCTTCCTTTCTTTGTCTTTCCTTCCCTTCCTTCACTGACGTCTTTCTCTTCACTCTTCTACCTTTTTTTCCTTCATTGACGTTATTTTCTTTACTCTTCCTTCCTTCGTTTCTTTCATTGACGTCTTTCTCTTTACTCTTCTTCATTCCTTTCTTTGTCCTTCCTTTCCTTCATTCTCTGACGGCTTTCTCTTCACTCTTCTACCTTTCTTTCTTTGTCCTTCCTTCCCTTCCTCTCTGACGTCTTTCTCCTTACTCTTCTTCCTTCCTTTATTGTCCTTCCTTTCCTTCCTTCACTGGCCTTTCTTATTACTATTTTTCCTTTCTTCCTTTCCTTCTTTCTCTGACGTCTTTCTCCTTATTCTTCTTCCTTCCTTTCTTTGTCCTTCCTTTCCTTCCTTCTCTGACGTCTTTCTCTTTACTCTTCTTCCTTCCTTCCCTTCCGTCTCTCTCATCTTTCTCTCCACTCTTCTTCCTTTATTTGTTCTTCAGTTTCCTCCTCTACTCCCTCTTCAAGTTATATTTTTCTCTTCTCTCTCTAACTTTTATTGTCTCATGTTTCTTTCCCCATTATCTATGCCCATTACCTTTCTTTTTTTCCTCCTCTTTCCTAGGAGGAGTGGAATAAATATCGCCATAATTTTATAATAACAGAAATATAGTTAAGGCCTCGAGGGATTGAGAATACAGTTTAGATCAAAAGCAACAACTTACATGTGTAAATCATTCATTCAGCTCACTTATGTTCAGTTTAGTATGGTAGGAAACACGACCACATTAGAATGAATAATTAAAGGTGTCCTGTTGTTTGGAATAATTTGGAGGAATCAGTTGCACCAGATTTACCAACACAGTACTTTTTCCTTAATCCTTTCAGTCCATCAGTGATTTATATTTACAACCAACAAACAAACGCTGTACACGTCCTGGATTCAACACTATCGATCCCCAGTAACCTTCCATACGCCTCGTCACTCATACTGCCCTTTAACAAACTGAAAAATCATATTTAATTCGTAAATGACTCCCTCTCCTGTGCATAAGTATAGGAATTAACTTGTTAAACTTTGCCCAGGGGGGCTGACTTTATTCTCTCTGAATATTAACCATCCCCCACAGGGCTAGAATAAAGATTGTTGTAGGATCTGGTCACTTTCTAGTGGATTTGACGAGATCTGCCCACACGGATTAAAAGTCCACGTGAGGTGTACGCAGCCGGAGGATCTTTATTTTTCCACTGCTGTGTGGACCGCCAGCACACGGGGTGCATTATCCCTTTGCATGCAGCAGTGTAAACTCCCTCTCCCTTTATGGTCCCTTCAGGGCTGGTCTCATGGAAGGTGCAGCCCCACTTGTAGCTCTTGTGGTAACGTGGACTTGGGCCCACAGCACTGGCTTCCCAAAAATCTCCCTGGTGGTCGGAGGCCCCCAGATTCCCTGGTCCAGTAAGCTCTGGTTCCATCTTCATGGGATTTGCTTCTGTAGTCCAGGCATATAGGGCCAGCCCCTCCTTTATTTTTTTCTATTTTATTTTATTTTTTTCACTGCGACCAGAGCGTACCTGGGGTCTGTGGGGCAGGAGGCAATTCTGCCCCGGGAGAACATCAACAACAACAACAACTTGTTAAACTCGCGACACTGCTGAATCACGATACGCGTTACTCCTGCACACACGCCTCTCCCCTCTCGCCTAAAACACACACACACACACACCTCAAACACGCCTATACACCCGGTGCCCTCTTGACTGGGTCTGTGTCGACTCATGCCGTTATTCATGTTAGCTGATCACACCCTCAGACTGACAGGAATGAGAGTAGAAAGGAAAGAACGGAGGTGAAAAGGAGGAGTAGGAGGAGATGAAATAGGAAAAACAGATATGTAAAAATATGGTGTAATGTGGAAAGCAGGACAGACAATAATTGATAGAATACCCAAAGAAAGAAGTGAAAAACTGATATGTGAAAATTTGATATAGTATTTTACTGTGGGAAGCAAGACAGAAAAAATTGATAGAGGTGGAAATAAACAGGTGTACTGCATTTAGGTGAACATTCTTACTCGGGAGGCAAAAGAAAAAATTGATAGAGACGGGAAGAAACAGGAAAAATGGTATACTTTGGTTAACATTCTCACGCGCAAATATTTAGACCTCTGGTGCTTCAAATTTGCTTAAAAAAGGACCCTGTGATCGTGCATGAAAATTGAAGGCTTCTGATTCCTCCTAACCATACCACAAAACAAGCTCCTTCCATATAAGTGTGTGTATTTCGTGGCAATATTTGAAGGACTCATTTATCTCCAATTCTCTGACTACATCACAGGGTCCTTTAAGAGTGTTGGTATATCTGGATCAAATGATTCCTCCAAACTATTCCAAGCAACAGAACACCATTTTTAATATTTGCTAATCTGGTCCTGATTCCTGACATACTTTAGAGGAGGAATAAAGGCGACCCAGTGTACAGTTGGGGAATAATGTATCTGAACACTGTTGGCGACTTCTGGCAACATCCCCCAAAATAAACACATCAATGAGAGAAACTGTTTATGAATTGAAGGATAACTTTTATTTCACTGTCTGTGGTTGGTTGACGTCACCCAGTATCAGTTATCTTTATGTAGTCATGAATAAATTTTGTCTATTACTAACGTGTTTATCACTGACATTGTTACCAGAAGCCGTCAACGGTGTCCAGATACTTTGTTCCCCAACTGTACCAAAAAGTATATTCTCCCCTTATCTGAGAAAGAAGTTAATGTACAGGAATTCGTACACAGAGCATTGGTTAAAAGTGGTATTTATTTTTTACACACTGTAGGCATTGTTCTGCTGACTGATCCAAATATTACCCAAATAATATTACTAAATAATATTGGTGTTGGGAAATTAATGTACTATATTTTTTCTAGTTGTGGTGTATACGAATTCCCGAGGCCGCCTGCACAACTGTTAAGAAAGACGACGACAGGTGAGTGAGGATTCGGGCTTGGGTTCAGTCAGGTGTGTCAATATAAACAAAGTGTAGTTGGGAGTGTTTAGATCTGATGACTCCAGGCACATTGGTGTAGCTGTTTTAACTCAGGTGTGACGATGTCTGTATATTTATAGTACCTACAGATAGACATACAGACATACAGATTGACAGACAGACAGACATACAGATTGACAGATTGACAGACAGACAGACATACAGATTGAAAGACAGACAGACATACAGATTTACAGACATACAGACATACAGATTGACAGATATGCAGATTAACAGACATGCAAACATACAGATTGACAGACATACAGATTGACAGACATACAGATTGACAGATATGCAGACAAACAGATTTACAGACATACAGACATATAAACTTATTGACAAATAAACATATAGATTAATAGACATAGAAATAAACATATGGACATACAGACATACAGATTAGCAGTCATACAGACATATAAACATATTGACAAACAGACATGCAGATAAATAAACCTATTGACAAACAGACATACAGATTAATAGACATATATAGTTATAAACATATCGACATACAAACAAAATATTATAAACACAACCATTTTTTATTGTATCATATAAAATAAGAGATTAAATGTGAGACGAAGCAAAAATATTTATAACCATACCCTACATTGCTGAATCTATTCGTATATAAATAAAGATACAAACACAGCCAAAAATATACCTGAGCTCATTTATAATCAAGTTCCGTCTTATCCTTCTAACCCTCTGAGCACGGCTGACGGTACAGACGAAGGGAATGTTAATTAAATACCGTATGTATGTCTCAGTGAAGGTGCTACAGACCGTCAACCTCTTCCCATTGACACAGAAGGAATTGGAAGGTTTAGGCATTATTTTAAGAACGACAGCACAGTATAATTATCATCTTCAGAAACTTATGGTGTTCATGATCCTCTTGCAGTTTAATTAAGGACCCACCTGTGATGTAGTCAGAATTTTGGAGGTTCGTGAGTCCTTCAAACATTGCCACGAAACGCTACCTACAGTGAAGGAGTTTGTTTCGTGGCATAGTCAGGAGGAATCAGTAGCCACCAGGTCTCATACACGATCACAGAGTCCCTTAAGGATACGAATACTGTAGATGTATGCTAACTTTTTACTGCTGTTGAAGGGAGAAAGTAATAACCAAGTCAGTAAAAAATATCGTTCTATGGTTGGACATTTCTGCCTCTAGTCAAGTATAAGTGCTATCAACTAGTTTGAAGAGACTGTAGTTTATATTTCCATGGGATATATTCAGTAAAAACAAAGTGTATTATGAAGTTTGAATGTCATGTATGGATATGCAAGTCACACTCTGAGGAAGTATGTCATGGAGTGAGTAGGTGATTATTCTCTCTCGCTCCAACACACCCGCCGACTCTAATGTGTTCTCTAATATGCACTATTATATCATGATCCATTTTTACGTCCCTTTCGTGACTGATTTCTTCATCATTAATCATATGCACTCTGATGTATAGTAATGCACAAAAGAGACTTATTGAAACTCTATTATTTTATGAACTAGTTAACAGCGAGAGCAATGTGACCGTCTGGAGAAAATAAGACAAAGATGAGGGACAGCAAATACGAAGGAAAAAGTATGAGAGAAGGGATAGTGGAAGAGAGAGAGAGAGGAATATTATAGGCTCTCTTCCCAAGGGACTCCAAAACCCTTATGGACCCTGTGATCGTGTATGAGAACTGGAGGCTTCTGATTCCTCCTGACTATGCCACGAAACACGCTCCTTTCCTATAGGTGGTGTTTCGTGTCAATATTTGAAGGTCTTATTTACCTCCAATTTTCTCATTACATCACAGGGTTCCTTAAAGTATTACCATATTCTTACAAGCAATAATCCTTGATGGGGAAACGTTTGATAAAAGTGAGAGTGTAACATGGCAGGATTACAGAGACAGAACCATTTAACTACTTAAGGGAAGGTGTTCTTGTTGGTAAATTGGAAGGCTACTGATTCCTCCTAACTACACCAGAAAACAGACGCCCTCAGTGGTATTAATAGGGGATCTGTTTCGTGCCATAGTTTGGAGGAATCACAGACCTTCCAATTCACCAACAAGAGAACCTCCCCTTAACCTTGGACATATAAAATAAAGTTTCATAATTATGTTAGAGAAGGTTATGTAGAGAAACGCAATAATAATTATATTTTACTCATTCCATTTACTTCTAACGGCAATAACAACAATTATGAGCAAGTGTATTCTATATTTATATTATAAAATATAACTTATGAGGTAGGATTTCTCGTTACTATAACAAAGAAATAATAACAATATGAGGACAATATCTTCTTCTCACAGCTTAACAGTTCTATGTACTCAATAATTTTGGACTCACATTCCCAATATAATATTTTTTCTGTATATCTTCTGATCTCTTATCGCATTTACAGCTTCGATTGGAAACAAGACGTCATTTCCTTCATCATTGCTGCTGCTTCTACTGCTGCTGCTGCTGCTGCTACTTTGCTTGTTATTACTACCAATGTGGACGAGTGAGTCAACAGGACAGTGGGGCACCATGTCAATGTCACAACTGTTACTAATGGCTGCTTGGTCTGCTGCTCTGCTGGCATCACTCACACCAAGGATGTGGGCAAAGGTGAGCCTGTAGGGTGGAAAGGATGATCTGGATGAGAATATACTGGAAAACATGGGGTATAGATCACAGACTAGTGGAAAACATGGGGTATGGATCACAGACTACTGGAAAACATGGGGTATGGATCACAGACTACTGGAAAACATGGGGTATGGATCACAGACTACTGGAAAACATGGGGTATGGATCACAGACTACTGGAAAACATGGGGTATGGATCACAGACTACTGGAAAACATGGGGTATGGATCACAGACTACTGGAAAACATGGGGTATGGATCACAGACTACTGGAAAACATGGGGTATGGATCACAGAATACTGGAAAACATGGGGTATGGATCACAGACTACTGGAAAACATGGGGTATGGATCACAGAATACTGGAAAACATGGGGTATGGATCACAGACTACTGGAAAACATGGGGTATGGATCACAGACTACTGGAAAACATGGGGTATGGATCACAGACTACTGGAAAACATGGGGTATGGATCACAGACTACTGGAAAACATGGGGTATGGATCACAGACTACTGGAAAACATGGGGTATGGATCACAGAATACTGGAAAACATGGGGTATGGATCACAGAATACTGGAAAACATGGGGTATGGATCACAGAATACTGGAAAACATGGGGTATGGATCACAGAATACTGGAAAACATGGGGTATGGATCACAGAATACTGGAAAACATGGGGTATGGATCACAGAATACTGGAAAACATGGGGTATGGATCACAGAATACTGGAAAACATGGGGTATGGATCGCAGAATCTTCAACTGGCTTAAAAGATAGACCGAAATAATGCATCCTTTGCAGTTATCAAATTTTGTAATAATGTGACAAAAATCTTTCTGATATTTGGAGACACACACACACACACACACACAAACATTTACACATTCCGTATACATAATAACAATAATAGCAAAAATTAATAATAACAACAACAGCCTTTCCACACCACAAATACAAGTAGCCTCCTAAGCAGACCACATAACACTCACATATACACACCGAAATGCAGACACAGCCACTCACATCCTCCAACCCTACCTCAACACACTCAATGCCTGGTTCATCACAAACAGACTTAAAATAGCACCCACCAAATCAACAATCACCCTTCTCGCCAACCACAACACCGAACATCGCTACACACCACACCTCACCATAAACAACACACCTATACCACACACACACACACACCCAAAATACTTGGCATAACATACAACACATCTATGACATTCAAACAACACATCACAACCATCAAAAACAAATGCATGCAAAGACTTAAGGCCCTCAGATCACTTACCAGCACAACATTTGGACACACCAAAGAAACCACAACCACAGTGTACAAACAATATATCCGATCAGTGATGGATTATGCAAGCCCCGCCTGGGCCTCAAACCTCACTGAGACTCATCTCAACACCCTACAGACCATACAAAACAGAGCCCTAAGAACAATCACAGGCTGCACAGGTACCACACCTACAGACCACTTACACCACGAAACCAAAATCCTCAAGATTAAGGACCACCTCAACATGAGAGGCACACAAACACTTGCTGCAGCCTCCAAAAATCCACGCCACCCACTACACTACATTGCAAAACACCCAGAGATGCCAAGAAACATCAAAACAACACCCAGTACACGATACCACACACAAATACTATCGTCTCTTATACCCTGCCCACCCCAAACCAGTCTCCAAAAACACATCCACACTCAAATCACCCACCAATCCATCAAAAAACTTAAAAACAACACCCTGCTGCATGCACGACCCCCCGACATCCACCCATCAGAATCCTCCCTTCCCCTCGAGGACAGAGTCCACCTGGCCAGATTGAGAAGCGGCCATCATCCAGCTCTTCTGACATATCAAAAGAAACTAGATGGAGCCACCACAGATACCTGCCCAGGATGCAACACAGCACCCCATTCTATTAAACACATTATGGAAGACTGCAACGCACACAACGACACTCGCCAACAACACAAGATACACTCACTGAGGGCACTGTGGGAAAGCCCGGTTCAAGCCATAGCCTTCCTCAAGAGCTCGGGGCTGTTCGGCCAGACAGCTTGAGGAACTTCAATAACAACAACAACAGCCTTACATTCTGAGTACAGTATATTCTCAAGTAATAAAATACGAATTAATTATGTAACACCTAGATGAGAAGTACAAACTCTTCACTCTGATATGTTACCTTGATCCTCGTTGTCACACACTCATAAGATATGCCAGTGCATCATGATACTCCCTGATAATGTCATGCAAGTTTATGTTTTGGTTCACACTTACGGCAGCTCTAAATGAAAAATATTATACATCTATTTTTTAATTGGCCGAAAAAGGTGGTGAAAGCGAGGTTTACATGCAACATTTGATAAAGAGATATAGATAGAAAGATATATGTAGTTTAACCGGTACATACATTGTATCGCTTTAGAGATTATTATAGCCACAACCAACTTATCCCTGTCCTAACATACAATTCCCTGCTGTTCAAGAATCGTACAATATGATAATAACATTAACTCACACAACCAGATGTCTGAAGTACTGTGTGTTGGAGAGGAGTGGATGTTGAGGATGCAGGGCAGAGTCTTGGCTGGCTGGCAGACTGAAATATTGACACAGGAACCGTTGAACACATCCCATTCCACCTCCGGTCTTAGTAGTGTCGCTGAACCATCTCCATAGGCCGTTGAGCGTCTCAGGAAGATCATCCACGCTGTCACCCTCACTCTTTGGATAATGACGAGAATTAATGTTCTTTTGAATATACATATAATCAATTCATAATGTTCTCAAGATGTTAATGGTTGCATTTTATTTTAACAGAACGTTGAGATGTAATAATGTCACCGTGTTATTCTAGACCCATAAGTGCTATTTGTCCTTTATGAAATTGGGCTTCGTGTTATTTTTCAGCATGGTTGTGAACGGGATATGACCGAGACTAACTGACTGACACTCACCTCCTGACTAGAGCTGTAGGTATCACGGAGTTTGTCCATCTGGTCATGGATGTCCGGGATGTCAGAAAGATCAAGGGTAAGATGGTACTCGGAGGTGCTGCGCTTAGAGGACTTGCTAGAGAGAAAGAGAAAAGTGGCGTAGGAGCAGAGAGTGAGGAAAGCCAGGCCAGCCAAGATAACGAATGGATCATGTCTTACTTTCTGCATGTAGCCTCCATAGCCCCCAGCACTATGGCCACCGTACCCTCCATACCCACTACCACTGGCACTTCCAAGGCCTCCATACCCTGCACCTCCTAAATGACCGTGTACACCAGAGTGACTGTATCCGCCGTAATCACCGTACCCACCAGAATGACCATATCCACCGTCCCTCCTAACACCAGTGTCAAGGTGGTATCTGTCCTGTCTGTCCTGGATCTGTCTCGACTTCCTGGCCTCTTCCTGCATCTGACCACCTGGCGGGGAGGGAAGGTCCAGGAGCTCGAAGATAAAGCGCACCTCCTCTGGCAAGAACCCCGAAGATGCCAACAGTTCCTCTACAAAGTCCAACTCATTGATGAATGTGAGTGCCTGGTAATGGAGAATGTGACCAGTCTGGACCAAAACCCAAGGCATAACCTTACCCCAGACCTCATCGTAATCTGGGAGTTTAGCAATTGCCTGAGAGAGCAAAGGATGACTTTTCCTTACTTCTTCCTTCACTTTGCTGTAAATGAAATTCAAATAGTCCTTGAGGCTTGGGTCGAGGCTGGAGTATATGTCAATGGCGAGAGAGAAGTAATCACCCAAGGTAAACATCTTGTCGAAGAAGGAAAGGGGTACGTCTGTATCATCATCATCATCCACATACAGCTTTGATAAGATGGACTTCATATTGGAGACGATACCCTTGATGCGATGCCAATTGACCAGAGGGTAGCTATGCGTTGACCCAGAAGGAAATAAAGATTTCAGTTCAGAGTTATTGAAGGCTGAAGAATCATATCTTGATAAAGTAGGATATACGAGGTTGGCCAGTGAGGGTGTTGGAGGGAAATGGTCAGTATGTACAGGAGCTGCTGTAGATGATAATGTCCCCTGAACATCTCCGTTCACGGTAGCCTTCCTCGCCTGGCTACCGTCTTCATCCTCTATGTTGGAGTGGTAAGTTGTGTGTTCGTCTAATATGGTCGTCTTTACCACATCGAGAGTGTAGCTAGTTGATGTACTTATGGGCTCATACCAGTCCTCCTTCATCCTAGATGTGGAAGCACAACAAGAAATTCATTTAAATACAACACATCTTAAATCTACACCTTGACCTCTTATCGAAGTGGTCAGATATTTCGTCAAGTCGCTGATTATTAACATTGACATAACTTCTTATCTAGAACGTCACACTTGGCCTATGTAGTCTAGAAGTGAAATAAGGAGTTGCAATGCTTCTCAAGATCCTAAATTCACTCACCTAAGTGTATTTTATAGGTACTCATTTTTTGTGTAATACTTTATGTGAATATTTACTGACCTATTGTTTCCAGGTGAGAGATGTGTGGGAAGTTGAAGTCGCGAGGCCAACACCACACCACATCCAGCCACTACCATCACTACAGTCACCACCATCGTTGTCTCATGCAGTGCTGTGGGAAGACGAGACACCAGACCTACTACTATTATGAAGTCTGCATCCAATTGAAGCTATATTAGTTAAGATTACTCCCCTCTGTGTACTAGTAACCATCACCAACAATATGTTATTTGTGCGTGGGTGGAAGGGAAACACGGAGAACAGCTTTATTTTCCTCTGTTTTATTTTTAGTCTCACTTAATTTTTATCCTTAGTGTTCTTAGAATAATCAAAAATACTTCGGTTTTGTCCCTCTGAAGATGGAATACACAATAAGTTTCATTCTCCTACTCCGAAATTAAAAAAAAAAAATATATATATATATATATATATATATATATATATATATATATATATATATATATATATATATATATATATATATATATATATATATATATATATATATATATATATATATATATATATATATATATATATATATATATATATATAAAGTTACTGTACCGTCTTGCCTGGGTTTTCCTCTCGTCCAACATAGTATATATTTCTATTCTGAAGGATTCGTGTTCCCCTGTAATAATGCACTATTTACGCTTGTTTACTTATTTACAGTGTGTCAGACTCATTCTGATACACTCTGCGTTTATTTGTTGTGGTCGACTGGATGATTTGTTCAGATATGTGAAAGATTGCATTTCGGATGTGTCTGATCATCACAGCATCTGGTATGCCATAAATAGGTTAAACTTACGCTAAAAACAACTTTGTAAATTCACTCCATTACGTCAGTATAATTTTCCATAGCATTTGTTTTATAGACGATGATATATCTGAATTCTATAAGTAGGAACAGCAACACTGTGGATGAACGAATGATGGCGACAGTTCTCTGATATAAACATTCTCTATTTCATCAAAAATATTTGCATATGTTTTACCACAGGACTGATGCATGATATCGATTGATTCAATATTACTAACTTCATTACCTACCGAGTTCTCCACTTTCTGCCTCGTCTTTCCTTCCTCTAATCACCAACCACCAGAGAACTTCACCCAACTCTCCTCCTGCCTTCTTTTTTCTTTTCCTTTTTCATTCGAGCACCTTTCCTTGCCCTGGCCACACGCGTACCACCAATGGAGGTGAAGAAGGAGAAGTTGGAGACGTGGGCTGTGTTGTGTATGTGAACTGGTCGGTCTCTACTTCAGAACAGGCGACGCAGGAGGTCCGCTGGCCTCACCTCAGACCTACTGTTTACATTCATACAGCTGACTGCAATAACCGTGTTTACAAAGTAGGAGGCTTGTAGTCACAGTAATTATAAATTTGAAAAGGCGTAAGTCCTATAATTGTAAGTAATGATGTTGCCAGTAACGATGTATATAATATATAGTCAAGTAGTAGTATCTATGTCTTAGTTATCATACGCCATCAAACCCGACAGACAGTGTGTAAGTGTGTTTTTTGAGACCAACTGTACCTTCATTTGTTTAGCGTGTCAATACTCCACTGGCTGGGGTGTTGGCTGCTGGTGTGTTCCTTGTGTGTTCTCAGCTGCCCCTTCTTTACGGACGTCTTATAGTGTTGGTGTAATGTTGGTTGTTCTTTTTACACTTATATTAACTTTTCTACTGTTTAGTTCTCCTTTAACTTTTCTATTGTTTAGCTCTCCTTAACTCTCCTGACTATCCACTTTTTTTACTGTCTAACTTTAATAGTAGAACAGATTTTATCCTACTCTCCTTTAACAGAAATGTCTGTATGTCTCTATTTTAGAAAATCTCAATGTTCACCACTGCCATGGCTTTCCTCTTCCTTCACAGATCCATCTTTTCTATCCATAATTACCTTGAGCAGGACCAAATGAACAAAAAAAAAGGGTGTTCTGTTGCTTGGAATAGTTTGGAGGAATCAGTTGCTCCGAATATACCAACACTGAACTTCCCCCTTAAGGGACCCTGTGATCGTGTATGAGGCTTGGTGGCTTCTGATTCCTCCTGACTATGCCACGAAATAAGCTCCTTTAATTATTGTAGGTGATATTTCGTGGCAATGTTTGAAGGACTCTCTAACCTCCAATTTTCTGACAACATCTCAGGAGTACTTAACACCCTACCGGCATTTCTGAACACCTTGACATACAGTATTTCTAACCTCTCATATTTCTGCTTATGCTGTTGCACCTTTCTCCCCGTTGCTTTCTTACGATCTCAAATTTATTTCCGTGTCCTGTCCTATCGCTCCAGTCAGACCTTTGTATCTTTCTCAGGAGGAGTCGTGTGTGGCACTACAGCTCTGTCAACTGGAAAAATTGTAGGCAATACTTTCAAGGTTTCCCATGGATTTTTTTTTTTTTTTTTTTTTCGGGCTGGGGTCCCTTCTGTCCTATAGTGGGGCGCCGATGGACTATTGGTTTTCATGAGCGAAAGATCCAGGGTTCGATTCCCGAGTCAGTGGAATAGTTGGACAAATTTCCTAGCCTCCTATGTCCCTGTTCACCTAGCAGTAAGTAGGTACCCGGCTGTAAGAGCAAGGATTGTAACCTTGTAGGGTGGGGGAAGATGTGTTGATATAACAAGACTGACTGCTTTAATGACCAACACCATGAGTCGATAGGTATAAAACCCTAAATCATCATCATCTTCCCTTTCAGCACCTAACCAAAAATCTCTCAATTTTACTTCTTCCTTTCATTTACTTTCCAATCTCTTTTTGTGATGGTGATATTGCTTTCTCTGTATCTGATAAATCTGAACTTTTTTCACAAACTTTTCTCTCTAACTCCCCTCAACTCTCCAGGCAATATTCCTTCATCTTTACCCTCCATCTGGTCAGGGGAAAGAATGGCATAGGGACGTCATCATAACACTGACAAACCTCTGTTATAAGGGAATATAGTCATCCCTGGTAAATAGGATAATACCCTATTGTTTATCTCCTGTATATATATATAGTGGTTGTTTGGCCATGGAGGTTTTGCACTATACACGACACCAGTACGTCTCTCTCTAATGTACAGATATAATTGTATTGCTTTTTACTCTTCACTGTGTATTTATCATTGACTTTGTGAGTGGCAATAAAGAAAGTGAATTTTTTTTTTAAAGTTCACTTATGCACATACAAGGCACACACTGGTTATGTTGCTTACTTTGCTGTATATATATCTGACATGAGATTATAGTATTTCTTAAAGGGTAATAATATAAGAGGCAGAACAAAATATCAATATATAATTTTTTCAGAGGATTTACTTAAGGGGATCGTGATGTAGTCAGAAAAGTGGAGGTTAGCGAGCCCTTTAAACATTACCATGAAACACCACCTATATTGAAGGAGCTTGTTTCGTGGCATAGTCAGGAGGAATCAGAAACCACCGAGTCTCATAAACGATCACAGGGTCCTTAATTAAAAATCTTTAATGCCATACAAGCACTTCCAATTTTCAAGTGTAGAGGAATTACAGGTTAACTAAAATGTCATTATTAATTGCCGTTGCTACAGTACAATAATTATAAGGCTATAGGAAAACACTAATACAAGAATAAAGGTTTATTTACGTTTTGCAATTATATCAACTACCTTAATTAAACTTGAACAAAATAGCAAAATAATCATTCAATAAAGACTCTACAAGAATAAAGGTTTATTTACGTTTTGCAATTATATCAACTACCTTAATTAAACTTGAACAAAATAGCAAAATAATCATCAATGAAGACTCCACGAGGGACACATCAGTTTTGACACTTTCCGTCCTTCAGTAATAATTAAGTGATTGTTTACAAGTACATTACCCACCCAGAATGCAATCCTTGACTTTATTTTATTCTCTCATACCATTAGTGAGTCATAGTCGCTCTTCAATTTGCTTTAAGGGGGTGCAGGAATAGAGGGACAGGATTAGGGGGGGGGGTTAGGGGGTGCGGAAGTAGGGGACAGGCTTGGGGGGGGTTTTGGGGGGTGCGGGAGTAGGGGGACAGGCTTGGGGAGGGGTTGGTTAGGGGTGTGTGGGAATAGGGGACAGGCTTTCTTCCCACCTCAAGCCTGTCCCCCTATTCCCGCACCCCCCAAATCCCCCCCACGCCAAGCCTGTCCCCTACTCCCGCACCCCCTTAAGTTATTTGCTTACAGTATTGGTAAATCTGGAGCAAGTGATTCCTCCAAAATATTACAAGCAACAGGACACCATTATTTTGATTCATCTGCATGGTCTTGTTTCCTGGCATACTTTGGAGGAATCAAGGCGCTCCAATGTACCAAAAGTGTACTATCCCCTTAATAATTATACGGTGTGAGTACCTGGGTAAGTTGGCATTTTTTACGTATGCATAGTGGCGCCTCAAATTGCGTTACCTGGAGAGTTTAGCCATGGTACAGCCACAATCAAATAACCACAGACACTTTCCTTCCATCGTGCAAATAAATCAGTATCATATCAAAATATAATCATACAACAATACCTTACGTCAACTCAACCCCCCTCATTTATTATCATGAGGTGCTGCAAAATCATACATACACGTGTTGTTCTTTATTACCAAGATATTTACTACGATGGAAGGGAAGTGTCAGTGGATATTTGATTGTGGCTGTACCTCTTCAGTTTGCATCATATAATAATAATATATCATGATAACATTGAGATGGATTCCAGAGTTGTTGGGTGTTTCACTTATAATCATTCACAAAGTATCGTATGTTAATTTGTTCATATCATTTAATGCCCTCTGGTTATAATATATAGTCTTCATAAACATGTATAGGCTATCAATTATACAAATCACCATAACTACAGTAGGCTATGTAACCAGACTAGTTCTCAAGATTATAAATATATATAACAAAGAGTTAATTGGACATGATGCAGGATATTATAAAGGAATATTTATATATACACAGGCAAGAAGTCAAACTGTTGATCCATATACAGTTTATAGCCGAATGAAGTCTAAAGTCAGTTCTTGCCACATTAAGATACAGTTCATAGCCAAATGTGGCCTAAAGTCAGTTCTCGTCACATTAAGATTCAGTTTATAGCAGAATGAAGCCTAAAGTCAGATCTCGTCTCATTAAGATTCAGTTCACAGCCGAGTGTGGCCTAAAAATAGTTCTTGTCGTGTAAAGAGTTTATTTATATTTCCCCAGACTGAGACCTCAAGGATGCCAATATCAAGGAAGGCGGAATTTATCTGTAAAATCAAATGGAGCTGCGATGCGTTTTGTTTTTGTGTGTTAGCATCACGTTCTTCCTTGTTTGTCACTGTGCCTGCTCCGTTCTCCTTACGTATATAATAATAGTCCTGCTTTGTCTATCCTACTCCTATAAATCCTGCCAGAACGATCGTCCTTATAATATAGGATCATGTAATATCTCTCTCTCTCTCTCTCTCTCTCTCTCTCTCTCTCTCTCTCTCTCTCTCTCTCTCTCTCTCTCTCTCTCTCTCTCTCTCTCATTGTCACTGTGGTATGGCAAGGGCTGTCCTGTTTTTGATACCCGGGTAGGCCACGTCATCACATTGGGGAACGAGGGCACCACAGCTGGCCTCATCCTCCCCAACCAAGAGCCAGGAGTGGGCCCTGTCCACGGTGGCACCAACACCATCCTCATCAAAGAGCTGGGCCATGCCGGAACTATAAGGGAAAAAACATGATATATAATCGTGAGCCGGAACTATAAGGGAAAGAAGATGATGATAGATAGTCGTGAGCCTTTTGTTTTCAGGCCTCTTCTGTCGACCATTAATGATACAAGAGGTCTTTGTGTGTGTGTGTGTGTGTGTGTGTGTTATGTGTCAGAAGCTGATTAGTAAGAAGGTTATTGGGCAGCACATAATTATATACTGTACATTGCAGATGACTGAAGCAAGCAATTTAATACCAGAAACAAAACAAACACGATCTGTGACAATTATTCAGATATACTCACAGAGCAAGTTCCTCCACCAGTGTGCCCGAGTTGATATTCCCATCACTGTTCCTGGTAATTACGTAGTCACACATAAACCTCTTAACACAGGCGTGGGAGAGACGATCCACCTTGTAACTAGACCACAACTGGTTCGCTACCCACCCGAAGCTGTATGTTTCATCCTCCTCCAGTGTCTGTGGCTGCTTAAATAAAATGAAGGTTATTAATTGTATGTCATGTTGTTATTATTTTTCACCTTATATACACATGCACATAATTATTCCTTCCTCTCTATCTCGAGTTGTTTGTCAGATTCTCCTTGATTGATCTCTTCTTCTTCTCTTTCATTCCTGCCTGCCACGTACAGTTGGACACAGGAATTCGTGGTACAGCCCAAATGAAAGATGGTCCATTTCTCCCAATATCAAGTTCCTTAATGCCAAATAGGAGACATCAGGGGCAGAAGTCAGTATTGAGGATGGTAATAAAAAGCAAGTACCTGATAATAGACACTGGTTACTCAAATGGGACAAGTATCTTTCACCTGGGCTGTTACCACCCATTCATATGTCCAACTGTACAGCTATATACAATCAAATAACCACCGACACTTTCCTTCCATCGTGCAAATAAATCAGTATCATATCAAAATATAATCATACAACACCTTACGTCAACTCAATCCCCTCAATTATTATTATGAGGTGCTGCAAAATCATACATGTGTTGTTCTTTATTACCAAGATATTTACTACGATGGAAGGAAAGTGTCGGTGGATATTTGATTGTGGCTGTACAGAACCGTTCCTTGGGCAATACACCTGCTAATCTCTCTCTCTCTCTCTCTCTCTCTCTCTCTCTCTCTCTCTCTCTCTCTCTCTCTCTCTCTCTCTCTCTCTCTCTCTCTCTGTCAGACAACCAACACTCAGTCCTCGCACGGCTTTCATTTCAATGTTTTCATCTCTACAGGATTATAATCAATCACACTCTTTCTTTTCCCATGTCACTTTCACACACTCATGCAAACTTGATTACCTCTTGATGATTACGATAAGAATTAACACACACACACACACACACACACACACACACACACACACACACACACACACACACACTATCCTTTTATTGCAACAGCAAGCCTTGTCAGTTGTCCTTTACTCCAGGTTCCCCAAACGCTCTCACCAAATCATTCAACAGACCTGTACGATCTCTACCATTCAGAGAAGTCATCACAACAACTTGGTACTATTTAGGCATTCTTTTCACTGCATAAAAAAATATTATGCTCCAAAAAACTCTCTTTCTCATCCATATGTCTATCATCAACAAGGAGCATACGCACCTTCACTCATACTCATTTTACTATATTCATTTTACTATACTCATTTTACTATATTCATTTTACTATACTCATTTTACTATATTCATTTTACTATACTCATTTTACTATATTCATTTTACTATATTCATTTTACTATACTCATTTTACTATATTCATTTTACTATACTCATTTTACTATATTCATTTTAATATATTCATTTTACTATACTCATTTTACTATAAAACGCGCACCTTGAATTAAAACATGCACAATTACTCAAAGCAAAGGGACAACAACGTTAGGAAGACAAGAACGAACCTTGTTTTCGATGCCGTACTCGGCCTCAGAATTTTCCAGCCAGGTGATAAGGTTGCTAACAACACTTGGTATGTCAGAAAGGTCGAGGGCCAGGGACATGTCCGGGGCCTCTCTTCCACCTGCGGCGGCGGTGCTGGACAGTAGTCGGTAGATCAGGTAGGCCAGGAATGTTGCAAAGGCCAACCCCGCCAATAATACAAAAGGGTCAAAACTCTGCATATATCCACCACCACCACCACCACCACCATAACCACCACCCATTCCATAACCTCCACCGGAACCTCCGCCGTATCCACCCGTTTTATCCACACTCCAGTTTAATTGACGTCCCTCTTGAGCATCTAGCTCTTTACTTTCTACAGTGGAAGTTGGGAGGCTCAGCATCTTGAAAACCTGATATATTTCACCATCCTTAAACCCAGAGGATCTCATAAGCTCTGTTACGAAGTCGAGTTCAGACATGTGAGTAAAAGCTTGTTGTTGGAGGATGACTCCCAACTGCTGGACCAAATATAAGAACAGACCCTGATGATCCTGATCCTTGGTGATCATGGACTGTACCACTCCGAGAAGAGGATACCTGGCTATCACACTTACTTTCATATCCTCCCACTTGTGATACAGGTAATCCAACAGCTCTCCATCGAACGTCTCACGCATACGGTTCAACACATGCACCTCGTTACCGAATGCAATCACTTTGTCAAAAACGGAGAAGGTCATTTTCTCTCCGCTGGTGCCTGGTGGATACATCTCCTGTAAGATGGACTTCATGTTCTCTAAGATACTCTTTATTCTGGACCAGTGTGAGTCACCAGTTGTATCCTCATCCGACCCTGCTGTTGTCCTGTCCGATGAGTCTCTATTCTCCAGGGGCTGTGCACTTACATTACCATTCATAGTCGGTTCGCTCGTCACCTTGCCATAGTAAATTTCCTCTGGTTCTACTGTGGCAGATGATGATGGAATGCTGTGTTGGTATGATGTAGGAGTCGGACTTGATGATGAGGGAGTATACTGTTGAAATGTACTAAGAGTTTGGTAAGGGGACGACGGAGTGTTTTCGTGAGATATTGCATCAGTCTTATATGGAATTGGAGTGTATAGTTTTGGGGGTCTTCTTGGAGTCTGATATGAAGGTGCCTGGGTGTAAGGGTCATCTATAGCAGGAGAGTCAAACTGAGAACCTGTTGTGGATGATGTGTGGAGAAAACCTGATGAATGTGAACCCAAATTTGGCGATAGCTCCCGCTGTTGCACGTCGAATAATTTGGAGAGGCTGAGTCGTGCATCACCTACAGTCACGCCGCTTCTATCCATCGACCACTCAGGATGTGCATGGTTTAGATTCTCGTGCGTTTCGATCGGCAGTTGTTCCACTTCCTCCTGCATGTCGAGGAGTGGGGAGGGGCCAAGGTGCCTATCATTACCATGGGCATCATTTTCATCCCCTGACCACCACTCGGGATGCGGATTAAGCTGATTCTGAGACGCCATCAAAGTAGACGAGGAAGAAGTTGTGGAGGTAGACTCTTCACTAACGGTGGCTGCACCTTGGAATGACTGCCGGATTTTGTACAGTTCACCGAGCCTGGAGCTGTGTGTAAAACAACAAAATATACGGGTAGTAATGTATAGTGGTACAACAAGAGATTATTATCATGTCTGTCACCCTTCCCCGCTCACTAAGGATTGGCGATGCTATACCAATAATTTCCGCTAAGAGGGAGCACTATGATTAGCCTACACTGTAGCACCGCTATCTAACTAGTCTACGTGTCGGGTGTTCTAAGTTGAGAGCATGTGGCATTAAACAATCTTACATTAGAGTGGAGCTAGGGTTTGAGTCTTTCTCCATGATATATTAATAAGTATACTTCACATAAGTTTCAAAATGAGTGATGTGAAGATACCCATTGTAGCGATATATAGGCCTTCATATAACAAAAACAAAAACAAAACAGATATATCTATAGACAACAGCATATAACTATAAAACAATGCCTTGACTCTTAATTCCTTCCTTTAATTAGTTAAGACCCTCACCTGAACATATTAGAGAGTGATGTGGGTTGTTGTTTCTCTGCTGTTGCTGCGTGATGATCCAACCTGACCACCACCGACAACATCATCACCACTGTCACCACCCACCAACACCACCACCTCCTCCTGCCGTCTCCACTCCACCACCAGGCTGCTCCTCTCACATCACCGTGGCACCTGTGTATCGCCACTGGGAACAGAGACGAGTTACATTACAGTACCGTGTATGCTATTTATATCTATCTATTTATGGCACCTGTGTATTGCCACTAGGAACAGAGACGAGTTACATTACAGTACCGTGTATGCTATTTATATCTATCTATTTATGGCACCTGTGTATTGCCACTAGGAACAGAGTCGAGTTACATTACAGTACCGTGTATGCTATTTATATCTATCTATTTATGGCACCTGTGTATTGCCACTAGGAACAGAGACGAGTTACATTACAGTACCGTGTATGCTATTTATATCTATCTATTTATTCATTTCCTTTGAGAGTCAAGGTAGCACATATGGTTAACTCATCTCACAGGTGTCTAAAATAAAAAAAAAAAGCCTTCCATTCCTGACGAGTACACCTAGAAAAAATCATTATTAATGAATGATAGCATAATTATATTTCATTCACTATTTATAATTATTAATGAATGATAGCATATATTTCATTCACAATATATATAATAATGTACTTGGTGGCCGAGGTGACACACACACACACACACACACACACACACACACACACACACACACACGACACCCATATATATAATAACATACTGAGTAGCCGAGGTGACACACACACACACACACACACACACACACACACACACACATATACAGTAGCGTCCTCTTTGCATGACTTGGTATCATTCACCTTCTCACCTACTGTCCCCAATTATTCATGCTTCTTTACCCACCCATTCATTATCTCCAGCCTGTCTGAAGGAGTGATTATGGTAAGTCTATTCTCTGCTATCAGTTCTTGTTTGTAGTGAAAACCTCTGTTGATGATGATAGTAATAATAATGATAAAAATATAAATAATGATAATAGTAATAATGATAATAATAATGATAATAATAATAATAATAATAATAATAATAATGATAATAATGATAATAATAATAATAATGATAATAATAATAATAATAATGATAATAATAATAATAATAATAATAATAATAATAACAACAACAATAATACTAATACTAATAATAATAACAATATTAATAATAATAATAATAATAAAAATAATGAAAATAATAATAATAATGATAATAGTAATAACAACAACAATATTAATAATAATAATAATAATAATAATAATAATAATAATAATAATAATGATAATGTGTCTAGACATCTTGAACGAAAGTGGGCATGATGATTTAGGGATTTCTCTCATTATTATTATTATTATTATTATTATTATTATTATTATTTCATAGGTAAAGGCACCAAGGAAGACTTCTTTCTTGTCTGCCGTCCTCACCTTCCTCAATGAAGACAAAAAAAGGGGTGAATGCCATTACACACACACACACACACACACACACACACACACACACACCAGTTTGCACAGCTCAATGGACCTACAAAAACGACAGTGGAGCATGTGTGTTGTGTGTGTTGTGTGTGTGTATGTGTTGTAGGGGTGACGGGGGAGGTGTACAGTGACCATCGAGTATTTACACACAGTGAAGGTTACGGTGGTCGGCGCCTTAGGACAAGTTTACAGTTATGATGCTGTAGTTACGACGATGCAGAGACGTATTGGGGTTAAACTGTACATATGCTATCTTCTTCATTAAGGCCTTACCCTGTGATCGTGTATGAATGAGACTTGGAGGCTTCTGCTGATTCCTCCTGACTATGCCACGAAACAAGCAGCTCCTTCCCTATAGGTGGTGTTTCGTGGCAATTTTTGAAGGAATCATTTACCTCCATTTTTTCTGACTACATCACGGGGTCCTTAAGGGGAGAGTCTCTTGATGGTAGATTATAATTAGAGGACTATCGATTCCTCCATACTATGATACGAAACAACGTAATTATTCCCTATTAGTATAACATTGAGGTGATTTGTTTGTTTCCTGGCATAGTTTGGAGGAATCAGTAGCCCTCCAATTTACCAAAAGGAGAATCCCCACTTATATAACATAATACAAATATCATACAGATAATCGCAGTTGTGGTATGTACACACGAGCTCGTAAATTCGCGACCATGTTTATGCCATTTGAGCTGGTAACATTTATTTGGTTAGGAATCAGAGTAGGTAGAACATAGTAGAGGGACATGATACAATCTTTCACCTACAATGACATCTTCCCCACACAGTGTTACCAACTCAGATGACATAAACATTTGGGGACGTGGTCGCGAATTTACGGGCACGAGTGGTACTTACTATTGGCCACAAGAATTCGTACACACGCTGTTGTTTTCGAGAATTTACAACATATAGAAAATGTAAGACTATGTAACTGCAATACAACATTATAATTAGGTTTGTTGTTAGGGAATCACCCAGTCAATTTGTATTATAGACCATTCATTGCAGTACTTTCAGAATAATGACCTCTCTTTCCATATAGCCTGTGTAAAGGATTCATGTGACCAACCGTATTGTATTGTACACTCGTGATACAATTCGGTTGTATTCCTCCTGACTATGCCAAGAAACAAGCTCCTTCACTATAGGTGGAGTTTCGTCGCAATTTTTGAAGGACTCATTTAACTCCAATTTTCTGACTGCAACACAGGGTCTCTTAATTAATGGGGGTAATTCACTTTTGGTACATTGGAGTGCCTTGATTCCTCCAAAGTATGCCAGGAAACAGGACCAGATGATCAAATATAATGGTGTTCTGTTGCTTGGAAGAGTTTGGAGGATTCAGTTGCTCCAGATTTACCAACACTGACATTCTTCATCTCAGAGTTTCTTGAGGTAATACAGCCACAATCAAATATCCACCAACACTTTCCTTTCATCGTGCAAATAAATCAATAACATATCTAAATATAATCACACAACAACATCTTACGTCAACTCAACCCCCTCAATTATTATTATTATTATTATGAGGTACTGCAAAATCATGTATGTGTTGTTCTTTATCGAAATATAATCACACAACAACACCTTACGTCAACTCAACCCCCTCAATTATTATTATTATTATTATTATTATTATGAGGTACTGCAAAATCATGTATGTGTTTTTCTTTATTACCAAGATATTCACCACACGATGGGAGAAAAGTGTTGGTGGATAAATATTTGATTGTGACTGTACCCATTCACTCACTCACGACTGATAGCACGGGTGGTGAGTTGGTCAGTCAGTACTGTATTATAACGGTGTTCAGACTCGGCTGGCCACCAAATTGTCTAGTGAATTCAGTTTTATTAGCATCTATTATAACAAAATACACGATATTATAGGCTTGGGGACCCCGTCTGTGTTGTTGGACGCTCGCTGCTGACGTTTCCTGCTGTAATTCTGAGCTCCGTGATAGAGAGAGAGAGAGAGAGAGAGAGAGAGAGAGAGAGAGAGAGAGAGAGAGAGAGAGAGAGAGAGAGAGAGAGAGAGAGAGACAGACAGACAGACAGACAGACAGACAGATAGACAGACAGAGAGGGAGTGATCGACTGGTTGATTGATTAATTGATATTAGGGGCCGCAACAGCGAGGTCATATAGCGTCAGAAGAAGGTGACAGAGAGGCGAGACAGCAAGCAGGAATGAAATAGAAGGAAAGTTGAAAAACTGAAAGGGAGTGGCTGGGAACGAAGGGGCGCCATAACCCTTTTTAAAGTACTACCCACTTTACTACAGGCAATACTCCCCTATACTGGAGAGAGAGAGAGAGAGAGAGAGAGAGAGAGAGAGAGAGAGAGAGAGAGAGAGAGAGAGAGAGAGAACCGTAATGTTGTCAAAGAGTTGGATCTTATAAGTAACTGAATAAAGTACTGTATGTAACAATCACAACTGTAGTTGTTGGTTACAGTAACTTGAGGTCATCAGATTCATTCAAAGGGGTTAAGTTCACCATGTGTTTACCTCTTATAGGTTTTTATTGTTTTGTTTGTGACTGTATAAGGTTAGCGTGAGGGAGAGAGTGTGTTATTGTTGTGATACAGACCTCTAGCTGTTGGTTATACAGTAACTTGAATTCATCAAATTCATTCAAAGGGATTAAGTTCATGCACGTGTTTACATCTTACAGGGTTTTTTCTTGTTCGTGACTGTATATAAGGCAAGCGTGAGGGAGAGAGTGTGTTATTGTTGGTCTCTCCATCACCAACGGACCACTAAACCTCAGTCATAGCAAATGGTCAATTACCTCTCCCCGCAGCTGACGCCTTCAGGGATAATGCCGAAATTTGACCAAAACTTTGCGAGGTGTTACGATAAATCAGCGTTGTTAGGTGATCCTTTATGATCATGTGGTGGTGTACTGAACGGGACTGAGAGAATGAGAGTGAAGGTCCATTGCTGACTGATAGTGACTGTGACTGACATGTGGTAGGTGTTGATATGGTCCTCAAAAAGTGGATAGAAAAACAGAAAGGTAGCCAAAGATCCTAGAAAAGTATATATATAACAGAGAGATTGCCAAAGATGCATATCTTATAATAAGACCTAGAGCCCTGCACGTTATGGGCTCAGACGGATGCCACTAGTCCTAGATTAATTCCGGAAAGTATCCTTATTATTATAGTTTGGGTCTAAAAGGTTACCACAAGCCATAAGGAATAATCCGCTACGTCTGGAAGTTATTGCGGGGTAACCAACTGTTTTGTGTTGTGTGTGTAAAGGACTTCTTCTTAACTATTGTATATTGTCAATAATTTGTCATTACAAGTGTGGCTGCTGGAGTTGCTTATATACTTATATAAGTACGGTGCCAACTGTTCCATGTTAGTTGTGATAAGATGGCTTAAAATGGACACACTATAGCTCACAGCAGTTTACATCTTTTCACCACACACGTGTACAACACTTCACCACACACCTAGCTGTACAACACTTCACCACACACGTGTACAACCCTTCACCACACACCTGTACAACACTTCACCACACACCTAGCTGTACAACACTTCACCAAACACGTGTACAACCCTTCACCACACACCTGTACAACACTTCACCACACACCTAGCTGTACAACACTTCACCACACACCTGTACAACACTTCACCACACACCTAGCTGTACAGCACTTCACAACACACCTGTACAACACTTCAACACACACCTTCAAAACACTTCACCACACACCTTTAGAACACTTCGCCACACACCAGCACGACATTATACCACACGCACACCTTAAATACAAAACACTTCACCACACACCTACGCAACAACACCACCACACACCAAAACACTTCACCACACACCTACACAACACAATCACCACACACCAAAACACTTCACCACACACCTACACAACACCATCACCACACACCAAAACACTTCACCACACACCTACACAACACCACCACCACACACCAAAACACTTCACCACACACCTACACTACACCATCACCACACACCAAAACACTTCACCACACACCTACACTACACCATCACCACACACCAAAACACTTCACCACACACCTACACAACACAATCACCACACACCAAAACACTTCACCACACACCTACACAACACCATCACCACACACCAAAACACTTCACCACACACCTACACAACACCACCACCACACACCAAAACACTTCACCACACACCTACACTACACCACCACCACACACCAAAACACTTCACCACACACCTACACAACACCATCACCACACACCAAAACACTTCACCACACACCTACACAACACCACCACCACACACCAAAACACTTCACCACACACCTACACTACACCACCACCACACACCAAAACACTTCACCACACACCTACACTACACCACCACCACACACCAAAACACTTCACCACACCTATACTTCATCAGTGGTTTGAGTGCAGTGAACGTATACTTCAAAATCTATTTATTCCAAGGATGAAACTGCCATGGGGGTAAAGAAAGATATGGGCGTTAATCTGACAGGAGTGGGCAGAATTGACTGGAATCGGCTGGAGAGGTGCATAGGTAATGGCCAAAGATGAGGGTGAAATTGATGGTTTAGTCCTTAGAGTTTACCTGACGTTTGTGAAAGTAATCACTATATACTATAAATAGTGTCTTTCGGCAAGGACAAGTTGTAAATGGTGAGGTGAGTTATTCTGGCTCCTTGATAGTGCTCCTAAAATGTTGTTTGTTATGAAACGAACATTGTCTTATTTTCTTGTTATCCACTACCCTACTATTGAAGGAAATATCAGATGCTTGCAAAACTCTATTCTTACTTACTGTTGATAAGTCCCTCTGTGACCTGGGGATTGATACACGAGGGGTTCAAAGACTTGTAAGTGGTGTGGAGAGTACCTAGTGGCCTCTTAAGTAAAAAAAGATCCCGGGAGTGGACACTTTCTATTCACCCTGAGAACTGGCACCCGCAAGCATAACAAGTATAGCCTACACGAACTGCTACATGCACGTGTTAAGCAGAGACGCACCACACAGACAGTGAGTGAGGAAAGCAAGCAAGCATTCCTTCTTCTCCTCCTACTGCAGGCTGGTTTCCCTGACTCCTCCCTCCCTCCAATTTTCCCTCCATCTCTCCACCATGTCATTCTCCCACGAAATATTGCAATTACCAACACCGTAACCCATTAGCCTCTTCACATCAATGCGTTAAATTATAGCCTTGAATACTATTTGGATTTGGTACTGTGCTTGAAATGATCACTCCTAATAATTACTTGTCATGCTTGCATCAACGACATGCTTAGAGTGTGGAATATTTATATACAGTATTGCATCGGCACACTGCAATCGAAATAAAGCATATCAAAGTTAATCAAGGTAATTTCACTAAAACGTTTATAGATACACACGCATTACATACCATACCTTTTTCATTCATTATTTTAGCCTTAATGAAAATCAAATACAAGTAAAAATGCATTATAAGCAATTTTGTATTATTATGGAGTTCGATTCAATATTTATCATAAGCAAAAATGATAATGTGTATGTTCTTTTCTGTCTATTCCTTTTAACATCTGCTCGAGAAAGAAACACATCCCTTATCACTTATAAATATTTTTCCAGTTTCATGATTTTTTACACCTCAGTCCCAGTATATATTTGTTTATATCTGTCACCTCCACAATACCTTAAGGGGGTGCGGTAGTAGGGGACAGGCTTGGGGGGGGGGGTTTAGGGGGGTGCGGGAGTAGGGGACAGGCTTGGGGGTGGGGGGGGGAGGTTAGGGGGGTGCGGGAATAGGGGACAGGCTTTCTACCCCCCCAAGTCTGTCTCCCTAATCCAGCACCCCCCAAACCCCCCCCCCCAAGCCTGTCCCTTACTCCCGCACCCCCCTAAGCCTGTCCCCCTATTCCCGCACCCCCTTAAATTGCCGAGTTTTTTTAGTCTTATCAATATAATACAGAAGAAGAATTACAATAACAGGTACTATACAATACCTCAACATATATTTCTATACTCATACCGTGAAAGTATCATTAATAAATAAAATTGTTGGGTAGACAGACATTGCTACTTGGCTCGTGCATGGCGTAATGATAAGAGAAAAAAAAAAAGGATAGCAAAGGTGAAAGCTCTCCTCACTCACTCACTCTCATATATATAAATGGGTTCATCTCCTTTAATTTATACTATATGTTTACTTACCTACAGTCTGACAGGATTTTCGATAAACTATGTTCTGTAATATTTGTGTATTCCCCCCCCCTCTTCACTTACGCTCCCCCCCCACCCCCACCCCCACCCCCACGTCCATCACCCGTCCCCCCTGCCCTAATAAATACCCCAAGTCTCCACTCACACTTCCCCCCCCCTTCCCCCAACCCCACGTCCATCACCCCTCCCCCCTGCCCTAAAATATACCCCAACTCTCCACTCACACTTCCCCCCTCCCCCCCTCCCCCCCTCCCCCAACCCCACGTCCATCACCCTACCCCCCCCCCCCCCACTCCTCCTCAAAAGTATACCCCAACTCTCCACTCACACTTCCCCCCTTCCTCCCCCAACCCCACGTCCATCACCCGTCCCCCCTGCCCTAATATATACCCCAACCATGGAGGTATTATATAAAGGAGGCAACATGAGCCACTCGTCCTGTACATCCAAGGATGATACACTATAGTTTATTATCCTTGTCTATACCCAAAGTGAAGCCAGGGGAGGAGCCTATATTACACTACCCTTCCATTGACTCAAAACATTGCCCCGGCCGCTTTAATTAAGGGGGTAATTTACTTTTGTTTCATTGGAGTGCCTTGATTCCTCCAAAGTATGCCAGGAAACAGGACGATATTAACAAAAATAATGGTGTTCTGTTGCTTGGAATAGTGTGGAGGAATCACTTGCTCCAGATTTACCAACACTGCACTTCCCCCTTAAACCTATTATAATTATGCTCTTATTTTCTCATAATAACTATAATTAGAGCCAGAAAGAGACTTGAATTTGTTCCATATATGATAACTGCATAAAATTATCCAATTCTGTACATTATCAACAGTACTTAAACCCATTAAATACCACTGTTTCCTAGAGCATTACCTCTTCTCGCAAACTTTTCCTAGGAGGAGTATGAATGAAAGAATGAATGAATTAATGACTGAATAGTTTATTTTATGCAAAAAGTATAATAGTAAAAGACAAGGTCATAGCTTACACACCAACCCACAGACAGTATTATAAGGTTACAGAGAAATAAGAACAAGTACAGTTGCCCACACATGAATCTGGTACGCCTCGCTACTTGTGAGATACCTACAACAGGAAGGAAAGTGAGCAAAAGTTATAGTTTGTTGACAAGCAGATAGTAATAATATTTTACTGTCTGCCTGTCAACAAACTACATCTTTTTTCACTTTCCTTTCGTTGTAGCCACCTCACAAGTAACGAGCCATACCAGCTTCATGTGTGGCCAACTGTACAAATAAAATTAATTATATAAAGAGTTCTAGTATGAGACTCTGGAAGGCCTTATGTCACTCTTTAAGTACAGTATATAGATAAGATTATATACAGTAAGATGTGTATAGTGAAGTGAAAATGTAGCCTACATAGTGTACTGAAGATGTGTATAATGTAGTGAAGATATATATAGGGTAGTGAAGATTTACATAGTGTAGTGAAGATGTGGTGTGTTGTGATGATGTGTATAGTGTAGTGAAGATGTGTGATGTGTAGTGAAGGTGTGGTGTGTTGTGATGATGTGTATAAGGTAATGGAGATGTGTGTGTAGTGAAGATGTGTATAGTGTACTGAAGATGTGTATAGGGTAGTGAAGATGTGTATATGGTGCTGGAGATATGTGATGTGTAGTGAAGATGTGTATATTATGGTGAAGAGATGTGTAGTGTAACACCCAGAACTGTCATGTAATAGAGTTCACACTCAGGTGTAGTGTCTTGTATCAAACACAATTTACCACTAAGCCACATGGAATCTTACCATGATGGCTGCATGTTACTGCATAAAGTGTGTCATCACTTACTCAGTTCCAGTTCACTCTGATTCACACAAAAACATTAATTTTACTCATCAGTCCCAGGCCGTAATTTCAACAACTCTCCACTAACGTTACCCCCCCTCCCTCCTCTCCCCATACATCCATAACACCCCGCCCCCTCCTCCCCCTCTGCCCTCAACCCCCCTCCCCCTTCCTCCTCCCTCCATGTTCCTGCTGCTTTGTATATATTAATTAATGTATGAACTCTATTTTGTATTCTGATGAGATATTCTGTATAGGCAACAATAACAATAATAGGATTATACTTTCGTCCCAATGTGGTGATATTTCTTCTCTTTAATAAACGTGGGATAGAACGTAATCTTTTCTGCGACTTTTCCTATCGACAGTGACTGAGATAAGATTAAAAAACATAAGAGGCGATGTGTTGTTTTCAAGTGACTCATAATAATTTAATTAAGTACCGTCGTAACTTGCTGTGGGAAATTCGGGGGCTCTGCTGATTCCTCCAAGATATCCCAAGCAACAGCAGAATCCCTCCACATAAGACTGTAGACGAGTGTTTTATGATGGAGTTTGGAGGGCTACGTTTGCTCCAATTAGGCCACAACAGGTTACTTCCCTTTAACACTCATTTACTTTATTTTAACGTTAGCCAGGATTATTATTGCCTACTTTTATTACTATTTTAACGTTAGCCAGGATTATTATTACGTACTTTTATTACTATTTTAACATTGGCCAGGATTATTATTACGTACTTTTACTACTATTTTAACATTAACCAGGATTATTTTTACATACTCTTACTACTATTTTAACATTGGCCAGGATCATTAATACCTACTGTTACTACTATTGCAGAGCCAAGGCACCACCTCCCGTTGGTATAATTATAGAGAACTGCTGACGACTATTTCAGTGTCAGGGTCCTGGTGGTGACTGCATGGGGATAACTTTTTACTGGGCCGTATTCAGAAACAATAAATTGGTTCATGGTGTTTGACGAGAGTGTGGTACTGTACCGATCGATACGTACGAACATTCCCTAGACATGCAATAAAGCTATTTTTGTGTACCGTTACCATGTCATCATCTACACCACGGATGATCTTGCATACGATAAGCTGTGTTAGTGGAAGCATCTGCATGTCATTGTGATTCATTCAGGGACTCAGAAAATTAATGTTCCCTCACTCTAATAAGGACTATTTCTCTGAGCTAAAACTGTATGCCTTTAAAAGTTATATATAAGCTTCATAATGATATTGGTATGTGCTCTTACGATGATTAGCCCACTACGATAAAAAAGAGATAACTATCCACATATTTTATCTTATCATTGCTGATGTAACCTTACCCAGAGTGTCTTCACTTTTCCTCAACAACCAAGACTTGTACAGTAACACCTGGATGTATATATACTATTAACACTATATACAATATATGTAATCTTAAATATGTTAGATTTTTATTTTATTAATTGGACATCCCATCTGCCTGCTGGCTCGGAGACAGAGCTTGTCTTCGTGTCAGTCTGTCTGTTCTTAAATGTTCTCGAACATTTTGGTATATTCCACGTATTGTACAGTAAATTTCCATTGTATTAATTATAATATAGCAGAGAGCTTGTCTTTGCAGTATTATGTAGCACAGTGTACTGTTCTCAAGGACAAAATAATCTTATTAAATATGTTTTGGCAAAAGACATTTAAATGCCCCGCCCCCACACGGACACGTAAGCTCATAGACTTCCTAGTGTGTTTGATAGTGTGTTTGAGATTGTATTGTAGAAATATGCTTAGGCTACCAACAGAAAAATTTACAAGTCAGGTACTAAACTTTCTAAGCTGATATTAAAAATAATTGTACATATTTAGATATATATCACTAAAACCAACATTTTAAACCTATATTTCAAGTAGTTGCGTAAATTAAAGTCGTTCTAACACCATCGGAACACTGTTGACGTCGCTGGACTGCCTGACGCAAGATCCGGATATAGTTAAATATTCAGTGACACGTAGTATTAGTGGACATTCTTCTAGTTTGTGTTTCGGACTCGTTCGTTTGTATATCCTGTCATATTTTTAGTGCAGTAGTGTAACAAACAATCAAAAGAACAAGATTATAGCCTTCACTGATAATTAAAGGGTAATCTCAAGACAGGATTGCCAAAGACGCTATTTTGTCGCGGCGGTATTCCTCTGCTCTAAGACACCAAGGGCCATATTCAAGAACGTTCGTGGTGCATACGATGGCGTGGTACCGGTACGATGGCTCTATAGAAATACAATAGAGCCGTCGTACCGGTACCACGTCATCGTCAACACCACATACGGATGTTCTTGCATACTACCCCAAGTGACAGCTATATATATATGGGGGTACTGGAAGACACGTATCCTATCAAAGATCTTTTTACTTATTCAGCCTTCAACCCCTTCATATTATTTCCTTTAAGGGGGGAGTACACTTTTAGTACATTGGAGTACCTTGATCCCTCCAAAGTATGTCAGGAAACAGGACCAGATGAACTAAAATAACGGTGGCATATGTTTCCTAGTATAGTTTAATACGATGAATCATGAGTTGCTTCAGATTTACCAACATTGCATTATATCCTTTAATTAGGTTAGAGCCTGTTCTTTACATCACCATAGTTCTAGTGTTGGGTGAATTATTTTGGCTGGTGACTATACCTGGACGTATATATTGTTAATTCATGATGGTGATAAACTCATAAATCCATATCCATTAGAAAGAACGATATAGGGAAGATATATTATAAAGAACGAGATCGAGCGGGTGATAGCAATCCTTGAAGGAAATTCAAAGAAAGGAGAGATATAGTTGATTAAAATAGTGTTTTCTTTACATGTTCTGAATACAATTAAATTACTTCGAGTTTTGTAGCATTGTGTGTGTTGTATTATTAAAATCAATAGATGAACATTAATCAATAGTATGTAAAGATAGTTTCACACTCAAATTGATTGAGGCCAACGCAATAATAATGTGTTAGCAATAATTAATCTGCTAGTTTTGTGATATTTCAGCTTGCTTATTCCGCGGGTATAGCCAACAAACACAGCCCCACTGACTACCTTGGCAACGCTGTAGAAGGGCGCCATTCAGTATTGACAGGTGCAGGAAAATTTCTCTGTTTTAGGGAATTTTGAAGTCCACACAGGGAAATTATTCCAGGTTAGCTCCCAGGTTAGCTATAGAACTTATATACAATGTAAAACCTGAAGAAATAAATAGACTAGACCAACATAAACTTATTTGCCATTAACTCCAAGTGAAGATAACATCTTCACTAACATCGTAACTACTCGTTACAGAGCAAACAGGGAATTTCTGAGGTAAAAAGAGAAATTCTAGTGTTGAAGTTGGGGAAATTTTGTGAATCGGACATTTGCAACACTGATCTTGAGGGGCGCCATTTGCCTGGTTGGTGGACTGTGAATCTGTCAAGGTCTTGTTGTATAGTAGGTGTCCTCGTATAGTGCCTCCGTCGTAAACACCATGGCTGGGATTAACCTACAAGGATTTGCCCGTGGCCTCACTGAAAACCTGTGAGTATATATTGTGTGTGTATGTGTGTGTGTGTGTGTTAAATGGAGGACATTGGGGTTTGACAGACGTGATGATGACCCCCCCACCCCCACCCATAGCAGAGCCCCCTCCACCCCCACCCACCCTGAGAGAGATTAACAGTATTATTAGAAAGGTTTATATTAATCGGGTTAAAGTGGAGATGAAGGCCTGGTATATATAAAAAATAAATAAATTAAAAATAATATGGGTACCAAGGCTCATCACACACTCGTATTTCATGGCGTACGTTATAACCCTCAAATTACAGTAACTATAATCCACACAACAACTCCCCTGCCACTTTCCACAACCTTTATTAGATGTTGAGGCCAGATTGAGGTTAGGTTTGATTTTGAGGTCATATTGAAGTTGGCATTTCCCGAGTAGAAAAGTTGTCAAGTCAGGGTGATGCTTGAATTGATTAAATGATCGAAATGTCGAGTGTGAGGAAGAATATCACACTTTAATTAAGGCAAGAGTATATATTGGATATTTTATCAAGATTCCACAACGGGAGTCCATGGAAAAGAATATCATATATATGTCCTGGGCCCCCTTCTCTTCCTTTCATACATTAATGACCTCCCTCTCTCACTTTCCTCTACCACTAGACTCTTTGCAGACGATAGCTTAGTTTGCAGACCAATTAAAGATAGGAATGACTGCCTTCGACTACAGGACGACCTAACTGCACTTGAAGACTGGGAAGTCAAGTGGCAGATGACATTTAGACCAGACAAATGCCATCACATTCGTTTTACCCGTGCCCATAATCCCATTCCATATACATACCAACTACACAATACCAACCTCAACATAGTCACTTCCCACAAATACTTGGGCGTCCACATCTCAGCGGACATGAGGTGGAACAAACGCATAGGTAGCGTCAGGGCCAAAGCTAGTAGGGTCCTGGGGTTCTTGCGCAGGAACCTCGGCAGGTGTAACACAGACATCAAATTTATTGCCTATAACACTTTCGTTCGGCCACACTTAGAGTATTGCGACACCGTCTGGGACCCATACACTTACAATAATATCAATAAATTAGAGTCCATACAAAACAAAACTGCAAGATGGGCCAGACGTGAATACAGACACAATACATTAGTCACTTTGCTTAAACAAGACACAAAACTAGACCCATTGGTAACACGAAGACAGATACACAGACAACAGATGATATACAATATCACAAACAAGTTAGTTGACATAGACAAAGACACATATCTACACCCTACAAGTATACGATCCACTAGAGGCAGCCACAACTTAAAATACAATACATACCAGACAAGCACTGATATATTTAGGCACTCATTCTTTCCCCGCAGCATCCAAGAGTGGAATCATCTCCCATCTCATGTAGTTAATAGCCCCACTCTTGACACGTTTAGAAATAGGATCACCAATCATTACCTTCCCAATCCTAATCCTCAACCCACAGTCCCTGACACAATGCACCCTCATCCTAACCCCCTTCCTAATCCTACCCTGGATCCCTAAATCCCCTGCACAACCCCCGCATATTATGCCGCCCATGAGCGGCCCTCTGCGGGACCTATAACTTGAAAACTTGAAAGACTTGAAACTTTACTGTATTTATTATTGGGCCATATTCAAGGACGTTTGTGGGTAAATATCTACTCTATTGCCGGTTGGTATTACGATGTTTTTACCATCTTTACCCACTAATTCATACCATTTTAAGACACTTCGGTATTTATCGAGACTATTGCCATTTTGTTGCAATGTTGCCAGATCTGGCTGGGTCTCAGTATTTTGCCCCGGTCAGTTCCAGTACTTTACCACGGTTTTTTCCCAGTAGTTTGCCCAGATTAGGTCCCGGTAGTCTGATGCGGTCTAGGTTAGGTATGGTCAGGTAAGGTCAGAATATGCCCTATCTTGGAATTGGGGCATTTCCGAAGAAAATGCCATAGAAGTAAAGTGTCTTGGAATGGTATGAATTAGTGGGTAATACCAACCGGCAATAGAGTAGATATATACCCACTTTTTTAATATGGCATTTTCCAAGATATTCAAATGGGGCATTTGGAAATTAGTCTGACCTTCCCAGACCTTACCTAACCTAACCTAGACCGCAGCAGACTACCGTGACCTAACCTAACCTGGGCAAACTACCCCGACCTAACCGGGGCAAACTACCGGAAAAAAATCGTGGTAAAGTACCAGGAACTGACCGGGGCAAAATACTGGGACCTAGCCGGATCTGGCAACGCTGCTACAAAAGGGCAATAAACTAGATAAATACTCGTTTGTGATGTATACGGTGGCTCGTTTGTTTGCCTGTGGAGTCGTCATACCGGTACCACACCTTCGTATACACCGTGAATGTTCCTGAATACGTCTCATTATCTCCTAGTTGACCTCGTAATGTGTGTGTTTATATATATTTTTTTCCTGTGATCTTTAATTATTGTATTACATACTCTGTGATTTTAGTCACCTCCCCTTTTATATCCTTATATTATAATCTTGTGGAGAGCCAGGAAATTGGGTTTACGTTATTGGGATCATGCAGAGATTGTGTTGAATTGCTATTGATTACTGACCATACCTGTCCTAAATTAACATTATCAGGACCTGGGCACTGTCCTGTAGGCAGACTATTGAGAACTGCTGGAGTTAGGTTACAAAGGGTAGATTAAGTTAAAGGTCATTTCTTCATAATAGTTTGACCGCAAATTAATAAATTTACTAAAATTCTGTACTGGGTACATATATGTAAAGCTACTTCTGGTACAGTAAAAGATGGAAAAAACAAAAGGGACCAAGTTAATAATTAATTTAGGGAAATAAGTGTACTTATAAATGGCACCTCAACAACAGCCGAGCAGTGGCTTCATAGACTTACAAAATATGACTGGTAGATTTCCTAAGCTTATTGTCATATACAGATTGGTTCATGTTTACCATTACATAAACATTGTTTACGTAAGAAAAATGTAGTGAGTCATATGTGAATTGTATTCTTCAACAATTTGGTGTTCTTTTAGGGCATCAATATTCATGGGTAGATGCTGCCTAATTTTAGGACAGCTTTGTTGGGAAAGATGCCGTAATAGAATTTGACTGTGATGTTCATATTTCTATATTATCCTTTGAGCCTGGGATGGGTTATAGTAACACACTATCTTCGAATTCATGATCACAGGGTATTTTAAGGTAGATATATAATATATACCGGTATTTACTGTATATATATATGCAAGAAATTTCTATTTTTGTATTTAGGCCTACCAAGATGTAGCTTCATTACGGTACCCTAACTTACCAGTGATGTGCATTCTTGCATCGTACCATACTAATTATGTTAATATTTTCAGGGAGCCAGGAGTTCGAAAGCACCTTAAGAATGTATATGCAGCCTTCATGTTGGCCACCTTGGCTGCCTCAGCCGGTGGATACGTCCATTTGTTCAGCTCCCTCATTGGTGCAGGGCTCATGACCAGCCTTGGTGCCCTGGGGTGCCTTATGTGGCTAATGATGACTCCCTATGATGGGAAGAACCAGATACAACGACTTGGCCTCCTCGTCTCCTTTGCCTTCTTCACTGGATGCAACTTAGGTCCCCTCCTTCAGCTGTCCATCATGGTCAACCCAAGTCTGGTCAGTTGCAATTTTGCTCACTTAGCTAGTATCATTACTTAAAAGATGTACACACTCCTCTTAAGTATTGAGCCTGGACTACAATATATGATTCCTATTTTAGTATGAATTATTTTATATTTGCAAATATTCTGCTTTATTTGTTTCATTCCAAAGAACTAATTTATTAATTCCTTTATTATTTTGAACAGATCATTCAGGCACTTCTAGGAACAAGTGTGGTGTTTGCCTGCTTCTCCCTGTCAGCTCTGTATGCTCCTCGTGGTCATTACTTGTACCTGGGTGGCACTCTACTCTCTGCACTCTCCACCCTCTTCTGGCTCTCAATCCTCAACATCTTCTTTGGATCCCGCCTCCTCTTCCAGGTTAGTCCGTGTATGGTAGCTGTTAATTATCAGGTTTTGGTCAATCATGTTAATTCTTCATGATATACTGTGTGTTCATTAAATAGCCAGACAGATTGTACTGTATGAACATATAAAGTTGTTCAGATAATTTATGGACACCCTGTATATCATGGATAAAAATTTTTATTTTGCAATTTATATTGAAGTAGGTGTTGCACTTGCAGCAGTTGATAGATTGTAAGTGAGATTTAATTTTCAGTTTCATGTGGTATGTTATAGCCAATAGGTACAGTTGACTTTGAATTAAAGACTGTCAGCAAAAGTATTACTGCTCTCATAGTTATGATGTCACAGATACCATATTTTATTTCCTCTGGCCGACACCAGACAGTTGAATTCAAGGCAAAGCAATAACCATTTACCATAGTACTCCACTCAGAGAATAATGTAGCTACAGTAGACATTTTCATTTTAGGTTAATTTGTACGTTGGGCTGGCTGTGATGTGTGGATTCATCATCTTCGACACCCAGAACATCACTGAGAAGGCTCGTCGTGGAGACAAGGATTACATCAAGCACAGTGTAGAGCTCTTCATTGACTTTGTGGCCGTCTTCAAGCGACTCCTCATCATTCTCACTGATAGGGTAACTTTTGATTTCCTCAGCAATATAACCCTTGACGTGTTGCTGTTATTGATTGATGATGGCTATTTTTTCTCAAACCCGGCTCTCCTCATTGGCTATATTTAGCCATAATTTTTACTGTTTTGGGATTAAGTTAGTGTAAAGTGTTACCTCCTGTGGCAATTGTCACTCTAATAGCTTTGAGATGGGGTGCCCCACCGCCGACAGCTCACCCTCCTCGTACCCTATAACCCACGTAACTAAGGTGTGGTGAATGGAGGAGGGATTTTCCTCCTCTTCACTACCAGTACTGAGTATAAACATACTCCCTGCTGCTCTCCAGCCACAATTACAAAGCCATTCAAATTACACTCGACCCTTGATTTAACGGACTAAAAGGGGGTTAACTTTGTCCGTTACTGGAAAATTTATGTGACCTAGGGGAAAAATTGGAATTAATACTGTACTGTAATGCTACACTTTCCTATAATTTTCTCTTAAATACCGGTACCTAAAAATACACCTAGGTCTCATATAGAACGTCCAATAGGTCGATAGAAGACGTTTTATGTGAAATTGCTCTATGTGATACACGTAACCTATGGGGAAAATTACAATTGTCCCTGAAATTAACATAAAATACTTTTTAAGGTTTTTCTTGCCTTAATCCTACAGGGATGTATGTAAAATGCATATTACAATTTGTATTAAGGTTTTCGCAGGCAACTCATGTGACCGAGACAAGTCGGCGGCATCCGTGGTGGTGGAGGTGGTAGGGGGGAGATAGCGCGTGATCATCGTTTGTTTTCTTTTATTAACCATACGCTGGTGTCCTTCTCCTTTCTCTTTCTGAGAAATAACTTCCTTCTTTATATCGAAGGATATGGCCTTCCGTTTTGTAAATGCATGACCTGGCATGACTGAGCGTTGAAGCTGGTGGTTAACTCGTAATCACTAAAATCGAGCGAGTCACACACAATGCAGGCTAGGGTGAATGGAGACCGAGGCCCTGAGGGTAGGGGCAGTGTTGCCAGGTTTGCTTAACGAAATTTCCCTAACTTCAACTTTAGAATTTCCCTTTATGCCTCAATAATTCCCTGTTTACTCTTGAACATTGACGGTCTTTTTGGTATTTCTTCTGGTAAGACTTTCCCTGTTTACTTTTGAACAATCTTTATATAATTTCCCTGTGTGGAGTTCAAAATTCCCTAAAGCAGAGAAATTTCCTTGCACCTGGCAACACTGGGGTAGGGGGAAGGAGCGGGAGAAGTGGTGAGAACACACTCACCCACACTGCGCAGACGCCAGTGATATAATTTCCTGGCACGTTCATTATGATTTCGCTCGTTTTGTATAAGAACTCCTCAGATTTACTTCATTTATTTTCGCCACCCTTTCTATATGGATGCAATCGTTTTGTAAAATAATTTTAAGCTAATATTTTGGTCGCTCGTTCTATAGGAGACCGAGGTGTAATTATAAACTCGTGTTAGAAGAAAGAGCAATGTCCATTGAGAAGTTGTTCACTCTAAAGGGGTTTGGCTTAAGTGTGAGTGTAGTGAGGGAAGGGGGGGGGGGGCTGACGGCACACGAATATTGTTCAGTTTTCACAAATAGTCCTTGAGTTTTTACTCGTACAATACATGCGCATTTTCTGAGTTTACTATCTATCTATAGCTCCGACGCCTCGTTCCCTCCGGGAACTCCCCCCAAGGGGGTGACCACGGCAGAAGTGTCTCCAGTTCTCCCTGTTCCAACACTCCCTCCTTACTTGTTCAAGCCCTACTCTGCCCCTCACGTTTCTCTCCTTTACATACTCTTCCACTCTGTTCTGCCATCTAATCGGAGGTCTGCCTCTCACACCAGGTCCTACAACTTCACTTCCATACACCTTTTTTACAAATTCCTCGCCTTGCATTCTCTCCACATGTCCAAACCATCTCAATGAATTACATTTCACTCTCTCAACCACTCCTCACTCAATACCAATTGCCTTCTCACTCATACCACATCTCTCATATACACTCTCATTACTTTCTCCATCCCATCTAGTAAGTCCACATGCTCCTCTCAAGTAACTCATTTCCACAGCACCTATTCTAGACTGAGTTTACTGTACATACAAAATACAGTACAGTAATTCTGTGACTCTAGCGAGGCCCCGAGATTATTGGTTGTTGCACTAGATGAGACAGTGGAACTTCGTGATGATGTAGGTACCGTAGCTTCTCTTCTGTCCCACTAGATGACGACACCTTATTTATACACGTCACTATCAGGAGAGCGCGGTTACACCGTCACTCACAGCATCTTGGAATATGGTCGGACATCTTCTATGTTGTGAGTTGACGACAATGTAGGGAGTATTTTCTTGACGTGTTGGCGCAGCCAGGATACTTGACGAACAGCTGGACCCATCAGATCACCACTGAAAAACCCCAGACGTTTCTCGTGGACTCGAACCTGGGCCCTTGCCATTCGCAGTCAGTCACTTAATCCACTCTGCCACTGCCTCCCCCAATTGTGAGTGTAGTTAGGGTGGGGGGGGGGTGGATAACCAACGTTAGCCGTCCAGTTTTCACCAGTTGTTATTGAGCTTTTTACTCGTACACACACATTTTCTGGGATAGTATTAAATATTTTTGGTCACTTTCTCTTACAATCACTTCTACTTTTTGTCTATATGAGTTCGCTGCACCCTCTACAAATGCCTCCCATGTTTAAACTATAATTTTTAACTCAATTTTTATTTTATTTACCTTAAATGTAGTTGTAGAATACACTATATATCTTCATGACTCAGAATGAGTGCTATTCCGAGTTGTAATCCACCAAGACACCACTCGGACCTGGCTGGGGGTCATCGGGATCAACGGTGTCGATGACTGTCGCCTGACAACGGGGTGTGAAGAAGCTGCTCACTTTAAGTTTATATGCTGCTCCTTTATGATATTCTCACACAGCATTCTGAGGCTTCCATAGTGACTTGCTGTCTCTTTGAGTTTGCTGTATGTGGTATAATCCAGCAAGGCATCCACGTATGTACGTAAGGTCGAGAGCTTGACTTTTTGGCATTCTACTTCTTCGTCGTCACTACTACTCTCTCCTGTATTTTCTCCTTCTTTCACCTTAGCAGCTATCTCAGCCTGATTGAGAACCTGGTACCCTTCAACGGTTTCATTTTCGTCCAGCCAGTCTCTTACATCATCAATGGTTGTGTTTGACTTGCCAGCATGTTGCAACAGTTTGTGGAAGTCGTTAGCCTCAAAGCCCTCGAAGTTGGCGTCAATATCTTCACCCATGAGTAGTGGTTTCCAGTAGTTGGCAAGAGACAGCACCTTCATATCCGCCCAAGAATAAGCTAATTTGTAGAGTGCTAAACGAATGGTGTATATATGCTTTTATATTAGCCCTCGTTCTCTCTCCTCTTGTGTCAGCAGTCTCATCATTGTCATCCTCTAGGACGACCAATACCTCTTCAAGATACTTCCTGGTATAGCGTCTCTTGGCGGCACTTATCACCTCCTGGTCCATGGGCTGGGTCACAGAGGTGGTGTTGGGGGGGAGGTATACTACTTAAGACGGTGCATACCAGTAGCATTGCAGCAGACAAGAGCAGACAGGCACTCTTTACTTGACTTTTTGCCCCGTTTTGACTCCTCGCCCTTCCTCACTTGACTGTTTTTAGGCATCGACCTCCAATAAAACCCTGTCTCATCCCCATTATACACCTGTGATAATGACAACCCCTCATTTTCTATTAGTGTTTTCAATTTTTGTCGGGAAGGTTCAACACAGCTTGTATCTGCATCACTGGCCTCGCCACGCACATTAACATTAAACAATCCATGCCTATTCCTAAATCTCCAAAGCCATCCATCATTTGCTTTGAAGTTAGCAATACCAAGGTGGGTTGCAAGTTTGGAAGCGGCAGTAAGAATCTCAACTCCCCGCACCATTACTCCATTTGAACGTTGCTGCACGTACCACTTCTTCACTGCCGTATCTAATAGCTTTTCTTTACCCATTTTCATGTACTTTCTAGGTGCTACCTTTCCTCCTTTACTAGCAGATGTGTCTACACAAGAGGTGGCGGCATATTTATGTAGCTTTTCTTTGGATTTTTTTATATCTGACACAGTCTGTTTTTTGACACCAAATTCCTCACATATTTTAGCCACACTCGTACCCTTCTCTAATTTACATAACATTTCAAGTTTCTGCATCACGCTAAGGTGAACTCGTTTACATTTTTCCACCTTTGGGCCCATCTTGAGATCTTAAATAGCTTGTAACAATACTGAGTAAGTAGAAGCAGCTGATTGATCGTCACTGACGCCGTGAGCCCGTGCACGCCTGACCGTGTTCTGGACAGGGTACTTGTGTGTTGCGTGGGATCGTCACACTGCCTCCTAGAGCGGACAAAATTGTCAAGTAACGGACTTTCTGTCCAATGCGTAACTATTGTCTGGTAGCAAAAAGTGTCCGTTAAATCATTAATCCGTTAAATGGGGGTCTGATAAATCGAGGGTCGAGTGTGATGATGTCTCTCACAATTTATATACTTTTCTAAGGTTTTCCTTTTTTATCTTATAATGCCCATTTCCTTCACTTTATACTTAGAAGATAAATGCATTACATTTCTGACCGTAATTTATCTGTATCCTTTGCTTCTTGTGTTTGAAGGTGCAGGTTCAAATGTTCACTTGTTATTGTTGTTATGGCTGAATTAAGTATCTTAATTCAGCAAACTATTTTCTGATAATATTTTTATCATTTTACTTTTCAGGAGGCTCAAAGCAAGAAGAGGAGGAAGGACTAATTACTACTACAGCAGTAGTCATAAGTCATTAGATGTAAGTTGAAAAGCTGGCAGCATAAATTTGCTCAATCCTACACGCATGATATGAGCCAGTTGAACAGCTACTGTTAAGTGTATTTTTTGAGTCTTTGTCCACTCAGTCATCAAATGTAATGAGCAGTCAAAATAATGTGTTTGTCAGCTTTTCATTAGATCAATTAAAACATACCTTGGCTCGTATAATGCAAGTTTTCTGAAGCGTATTTCTGCTGTCCACTGTACCAGCAGGAGGTGACTAACCAACTTTGCCCTCATCCTACATGTTGCCTTAGTTTGATTCATTTGGCATAAACATTACTGGAGTTTTGTTCTTTTCATGAGGCAAATATTGTACATATGGTTCTGAGTACAGTAGTTTTATGATAGCTATCCACCCTAGTTTTTGTATTGAATAAGATTAACAATATCCTCAAGCTACCTACATGTGGTTGAACTTTTACACACATGCTATGAAGATTGTAAGACACTGCCATCATGTTAATGAAGCAATAGAAAGTTATTGAATTTCATGAATTACATTCTTGGAATGTTAGTTAACATCCATGTCCCTTTATTACTCCACTGAAGAGGTAGGGACCAGAGGCTGAGTGGCTGCCTTACCTGGTAATTTAAAAGTCAGCCAACTCATTCCATGTACTGGTATATCATGAGTGGAAAACCTCCTGGTCACCTCTAGGAACTTTAAACCAATGCAATTTTGGTGAGTAGGCCATGGTCAGGTACTCTGCACCACCAGACTAACACTTGCCTGAACATTCTTCTGGCCTCTTTGAAAACTCAGTTTTAACAAATAAGGGAAATGGTAATCAGTTAATCTGCAATTTGTTCATTATACAAGGTCATTAATTAATATTTGTTACTTTTTTCAGTAAAGTTGATTTTAGTGAGTTAAGGAATGCAAGGTGAGGAAAGAATTAATTGCATGTGTAGGGTTACCCTCATAACATGAAATGATGAGGTTCTTCAACCTTATAGCTAGGATAAGATATAAAAGGTATTGGTAACTGATGCACGTACTGACACTGTACGTGATGAAAGGAAAAATTGTTAACCTGCAAAATTTGCTCAAAGAAAATATAATGGAGTAGAACAGAAACAGAATGGTAAAAGCAACATATCATATCCATTTTCTTAAGGAAACGTGTTGAGAACCTGGCTAATTTACTTAGGAAAAACATCACTCTCTTAAATCCTTTTGCATTAGGTTAAGTATGAATGGCTGCTGTGTACAGCTGGGCTTATTATAAAATATTCCCTGAATTTATGAATGTCATATTGCACTACTCTCAGGCAGCCTTTGAAATTCTGCTGTTTCACGGCATAAAGGAGGTGACTGAATCACAGAACAAAAGGTTGAGGAGCAGAACTCCTCCAGAGTGACAAATACACCTCTGCTGCCTGGGTATGTATAAGGCACATAATATGATGGGTGAGCATGGAGGCATAATGGGACACACACTAGTTACCATATAACTATGAGAAATAATGCCACAAAATTAAAATTTTGACGTACGTTCATAAAATTATACTGTACTATATGTCCTGGAATGGGGGTTGGCATTTCATAAGCACCCATTCCTTTAAGATTTGAGACCGATGCTTAGAGTTTAAATAGTTTCAAAGTTATGGTTACTTTATGTTGCTTAGCAATTGTACATATTTTTTTCTGTGCATATCACGCTCTGCTTCTGTGCACTTCATATGTTCTTTTCCTGCAGTCATACTTCAACTGGAATTTCTTGTGTGCTCAGTGTGATGAATCAAAACTGAAGGAAACCTTACCATCCCAGTAAGAATGGAGTAGCAGTATCAATTAGTGACTTTTTTGCTGTTGAGTGGTTGTAGTTCGTGAATCCTCATAAGTTTCTCTACCTGTACTATAACATACATATAAGTTCAATACATGTATATATACAGATTTTTTATTTCATATAGAGATTTGATTATTCCTTCCACTGTTGATTTGAGCCCTTTCTTCCCAACAGAGTCCAAAATATTTTGTCATTTATCCTTGGTTCATTAATCATGCAAAAGAATTAGCTGCACAATAGTGACTTTCAGAAGAACATAACTTTGAATTATGGGTGTTCAATTGAAAATATTGCTGATTTTTTGTAATATGGAAATAGTTTACTTACCGGGTATGTGATATTTTAAATGAGTTTGAATTGAATTGGGTATGGTTGAATTATGTATATGATTTTTTTTTTTTTAATTCAGTAGTGTAATTGAAAGCAGTGCCTCTATTTTTACTATTTGCAACCAAGCATAGAAGTAATGTTCGTCTCACATTTTGTACAATTGGCAGCGTTCATTTCAGAGTACCTTGTAATGTTTACCAAAGTACAAAATAGATATTCGTGAAAGATCCGATCATCTCTAAAGTGAGAAATTCCAATAATGTACAGTGTTGTCAATGGCATGTGGCACCTCAGTATGACAACCAGTGAAGTTACCTATCTACTGGTGTGTATTTTATCTTTCAAGAGGTATAATGTAGGCAACCAGTGAAGAACACTTATACTTAATGCCATTACTTTATTTTTAGCATGATGTTGGTGTTGCCCATAGAGTGAATTATATTATCTCGGAGTTTGATTTTGTCCTTTTGTAATTGCCATTGTGAAACACTTGAATACCCAGCACATTTGGCAATATTCTAGAAATGAAGCAGAGGAAGCCATTAGCTGGAGGTAACATTGTTGTAGGTTATTACGTTATCAACCAGTCATACATGGTTTGTCCAGAAATAAAGCCCCAGTAATATTATGTTTCAGTTTATACAAAATATGAGTTTAGATAAAATATTAAAATTGTAATGATCAAATCTTCATAAGTATTTTGATGAAATTATGAACGCGGTAGTGGTAAAGCATTGGTGCAGATATCTCTTGGAACCCTGCTTCATGGATTGTTCCTGTTCTGGTGTTATTAATTTTGGGTTATTGCTTCCTGGGTTGGATTCATTATATTATCATTTTCCTCTCCCAAGTCAGTGTTACATACAGTACATTAACAGTTCATAATTTCTCGTCCACCCAGGCAGGTACAGCATATAAATGATTTGTACAGTACCCTTGTACATCTAACAATTCATTGTCTTGTTGGTTGGAAACTTGGAATGTAAATGTACTTGATCATTCTGTATGCCTCTGACTCTTAGTACAGTACAGCATAATTATTTGTACTACTGATGGAATACCATATTGTAATTTTATTTGTTTGTACTGAACTGTTTTGTACTAGAAATGATTCATTAAAATTTATTTTCATTGTTGATTTGATTAAGTTATGGATATTTTCTGACTGGGAAGCTGGAATATATGTAATACTTGATGGATGTTGATTCCTATTCACAATATGAATACAGGATAAGTAAAACTAATTTTTCATTCTTGTTTTATTATATATACTGTAGGCTACATGGTTTCCCCTTAGAATTACTTTGTTGCTATAAATTCAAATACCACTGTCCTATGAATTTAGAATTAATGCTAGCTTCTTGAACACCATGACTCTTCTAGGGAAGGATACAGCTGTAGTCAGGTGTCGAAAACTTCTATACTGCTCGTAGGAGGAGGCTGAAGACTATATTCAAACAGGGCAGTACTCCTAGGATGAACACTGGACTGGTGGTAGGGTTGCAACTCCAGCTTCATCTGTCTGTCCACCTTTGCTGATCTTTTTCAAGTCTCGCCTACACCGAGAGTAGTCCAACTCTTAAAGACATCACTCCATCTATTTACACAATACACACCACATCCTCTTGTCCAATTTTTAAATTTTAACAAAACCTCGGAGGCCCCTGGGGATGGGTCGTCAAACTCCCCTCAGATTGAACCTCTTGTTGACGACCTTTCAAGATACCCTGGACCATTTCCTTATACACTCTCCATCAACTTATACGCATCCTCATATTCACGTTTTTTTTTTTTTTTTATCCATATCCACATTGGCAATGAATTTATTATCTGCAACCGCATTTTCTAAGCAAGCAACATCTGCATCTGCAGTTTGAGAATGAGGATATGAGAATGTTATGCTGCAAAAGTCAGCATAGTGAACAAAACTACAATATTCCTAAAAAATATATATTATATATTAGGTGATGGGTAGGTCTATCTAAGTGAGGAATTGAGCGTCCTCTGCCTCCCATAGCTCGCTCGCTCTTTCTCTCCTACTACTTGTTCTTTATTCCTACTAATGAGACTTGGGGGATATGGTGACCCCAGCGCCCACCATCAGCGATGGAGGACTTTGTCGCCCATTGGTGGTGTTGCAGTCAGCCTCGGAGAAGGTGGTCTGGGTAACTCTGCCCTCTGTTATAGGCGTAGGGATGTGGCGACCCCATCGCCCTCTGTTTACAGTGCAATGGCTTAGGGGTAAGGGGCACGGGGAACCCCTCATCTGTAAGATTTACCTAGCAAATTTCGTCATGGAGCACATAAAAAGGAACACGTTTGGGCATTTGTGTTTCGGAGGGTGTGCGAAGTGATGGGGCTACCTCCAGCGTGGAGATGAAGGCCTAGTATAGGTATGTATATATTGGTTATTCGGTTTTATGAATAAAATTCTTAAAGAAATTTGCATCTATAGTATGGCATTCACCATAACATTATTGGTATTCTAAATAAAATGAGGAAAAAAATTAATGTATAGTTGTTGGAACTTGTAGATTAAAAGATATTACTATAACACTAGAGTTGGTCCCACATCCTGGTAACATACAAGTTGCATTTGTGTGGCTGTAAGTTATCATTCACAAATTAAAATGTATGTTATTTATATATATAAAATACTCCGTGTTCTCGAGGAAATGGTCATCGAATATCTGCATCCACATTTTTCTTTTCTCATCCTTATTTGCATCTGCAATTTTTTAAAGTTCATATCCACATTTGCATAATTAGACATCCGACACATCTCTGCATATGAATCGCAACAATCTACAACTAGTTTTGTACCTAATTAAACCTTATTAAACAGAGACACAGGAGCAAAGGAAAATGTCCAACAGTTGCCCTGCCCAGAGTGTGTGTGTTATACTGTTATCCATTAGGTCACTGGTTCAACAAGTATAACCATATATTGACTCCAAACAATGTTTTCTAGTTTTTCCTTTGTATATGACATGGTGCATCTCTGGTAGTACTGTAGTAGCCTATAGGGGTCTGTAGCAATTAACAGGATAGATGATTGCTACTTGAGGTTGCTTAGTTCTTCTACAGATGTTCTCCATTGTTGCTCGTGTATATTCTATTCTCTATTACATGTTGTCCATTCTTTTCCCCAGCTAGGAGAAGGTGAGATATAAGAGACTGGTGGTGAATTCGGAACTGATTTATTTGAAAGAGACATGGCAATATATACTACATGCAGGATCATGGTACAGTAGGTTTGCCTATTGTGCGCTTATTTGGGCAGCAGAGGTACTCGTGTAAAGGGAAATCGCTTGGTATGAATACATCTTTATATGGGGAAAATTACTTATGGGCGGCCACTGCCTCACTCTGACAATTTACAGAGATCTTATATGCCAATATGCAGGGTACAGTACAGTATTTGATAATTGTGATTTGATTATGTGCCACACTAGCAATGAATATCAGATTTTACCACAGAAATTGCAGTACAGAAGCACACTAGAAGTGAGAGATGGGGTTACGAGGTTGACCGTGACACTATTAAGTCTGCCTCCCCGCTGCTCCTCCCAAGAGCGAGCCACTACCCTTGCCTGCCACCACAACACCACTATATACCCTCACCCACGACCACACTACCACTCCCTTTAGCATTACATTCAATATTGATCTCATTCACTTTATTCAAAAACCCTTCATAGTCAAGTGTGGACACAACTGAATGCATAATGAAGATAGCTAGATACCGCTTCATCAAAATGATTGCTGGGTTACTGGCACGACTTCGCCTATCGAGAGCAGAAGCACCATAACTCCTCGATCACAGTCTGCATCTGTTCTTCCATATAGTATTTGTACGTATGGTAGACACTGCCAGCCCAAACTCTTTGCCAATCAACGTGTTTCCTCTTTCCTACTTTCCTATATACCTCTGTTTCTGTAAAGAAATAATTGTGTATGTACAAGAAGGAAAAAGAAATAATAATTAGCAAAGCTACTATTCAAGGAAACAGTTTTCTCTTATTTATCCCCTGTAGTTTTCTTTAATGAAATTAAATGGCTGGCTATTATGTATTTTTTACACTCGTATTACAAATCATATTTCAATAATATCGAAGTCAAATCGAGGCCTTAATGACACATAATGATATAGAAACAATTAATATATAATATAATTATTTGCATAAGTACAGTAAATGTGTTATAAGTCTGTAATAAACCAATTTATATTGACAAACCAGTATTTAGATCCAATTCGTTACGCTAAATTACAACTTATTCACGAATTCAATTAAATAATTAGGTAAATACAAATATAATTATATCAGTGGAAAGAGAAAATTATAGGGAGTTATATGGTATAGAGTTTAATTCAATATAAGCAATAACAACATGATTACAAACACAGACGTGCACTAAAGTATCCACCAATTGTTGACGTCATATCGGTACAGTGACGTCAGAATTATAGGGGGTCAGGGGGTGGGTCCTAGGGTAGAGGGTGGGTGAAGGGAGTATTGGGGAGGAAAGCTATTACGACATTGTACTTAGATCTGGGATTTTTAGTCATTGTAGGGAAATACTTAAGGAAATGTGGGATATATAAGGAATTTCTTAGTTTCATAATTTGATTATATTCCATTATAGCATGAACCTTAATAAATAAATGAGTATAAATCAATAACAATACATAATTAGCTTTACAATAAGTGGAAAAAGAAATATAAATAAACGTCTATGTATGCGATAAATAAATCTGAGGTATTTATGGACTCTATCTAAGGAATAATATAGGGAAGGGTAACAACCAAGAAAAATTCCTTAAGTCAACACGTCAGCAACCAGGGTTTATGAGACGCTATTCACAAGTTTAATTTGGCCTCACAATTTGATGTAAGTAAGTAGTAGGTGTGTGTGTTTGTGTGTGTGTGTGTATAATATAATAAATAAATAAATAAAAACAATAATAATATATCATAAATTTATATATAATAAGTTAAATAAATATATATCATAAATAAATGAATAAAAATAGTAGTGTATAGTAGTTTTATAGTATACAGTAGTTTATAGTAGTTTAGTAGTATATAGTATTTTAGAAATATATTTTAGTAGTTTAGTGATATATATATATATATATATATATAGGTAATATCTGTCTACTGAGGTTTGTATTCCTTTGTATTCCTTACCATTGACTTCCTTTGTATTCGTGAGGACCAGTTATAGGACTAATGCTTCTTGTATTCCTTTGTATTCCTCAACATTGACTTCCTTTGTATTATCTGTTTCCTGGTATAATTTTGGAGGAATCAAGGCACTCCAATGTACCCAAAATTTATTTTTACCAACCACTCTTTAGTGTTTTGACGACCCTTTGCACCCGAGATTTTCAATTTTATATCATGGTATATAAGAAGAGAGACCATCCTAAGTCTGAAGGACCCTGTAGGGAGAGGTGGGAGTGCAAGCATGAAGGATATCGAAGGAAAGGAGGGATAACAAGCATGAAGGATTTAGAAGGAAAGGAGGGACAGCAAGCATGAAGGATATAGAAGGAAAGGAGGGATAACAAGCATGAAGGATATCGAAAGAAAGGTGGGAGAGCAAGCTTGAATGAAATTGAAGTAAAGGAGGGACAGCAAGCATGAAGGAAATTGAAGGAAAGGAGGGACAGTAAGCATGAAGGATATAGAAGGAAAGGAGGGACAACAAACATGAACGATATAGAAGGAAAGGAGGGACAGCAGGCACGAAGGATATCGAAAGAAAGGAGGGATAACAACCATGAAGGATATCGAAGGAAAGGAGGGACAGCAGGCATGAAGGATATACAGTAGAAGGAAAGGAGTGGGGACTTCAATCTTAATTCTTTCTTTCGTGACTGTTAAATTATTTCCACTCGGTTTTCTCTGTTGTTTTACCGTAATAATAATAATACAGTATTGACATATGGACCCTGTTTGTTGTTGTTTTCACTGTTGTTCTACCATCGTAATAATACAGTATTGACATAGGGACCCTGTTGTTGTCTGGCACTAAGATGTTGGTAGTGCCGTTTTGCCTTGTCGCTGATTCATCACTTGTTAGGGTTCCAGCCAACATGTGTCCGATTCTCACTCAGAGATGATAGAAAGTCGTATCTTATTACTTACATGTGGAGAGATTCTTTTGTTGGAAGGCTACTGATTCCTCCTAACTATACCAGAAAACAGACACCCTCACTGGTACTAATAAGGGATCTGCTTCGTGGCAAATTTTGGAGATATCAACAGAGACCTTCCAATTCACTAACAAAAGAATATCTATCACCTTTGTGTCGTGGCATGAAACAATCACAGATAAAGAATACATAAATAAAACAAAGATTATATAAATAAATAAATTTTATTACAATGACAAAAATGAAAATGCAATGACGATTGTACAAATATACATGTATACAACTCAATATTTACAAAAGACTGTGAGAGTAGAGGAAAGGAGAAGTAACAAGTGAAGTGGCACTGCTTATCACCAACCAGCACAAGCGTCCTCCAATACACTATGTACAATTGTAAACGTCTTTAAAAAATTCCATGCCCTTTATCTCACCAAATATACGACAGAAGAAGGCATCTGACAGTAGCCTACCTGAACCGAAGTGAATCAATGAAAATGCTGTATGATATCAACTTTAGAAAAAAAAAAAAAAAAAAAATACAAGTTAATTAAGTTTGATACATAAATTGCTATAACTAAGTTCAAATCGGATATCCTTTCCAACTATCAAATAAGAAAACATATTCATCTCTGAAAAGAGAAGTACTGTATCAGTATTTGCTCAACTGCTTTGCTCATACAGCATCATAAACCTGTTAAAGTTCCACTGCAGAACTTTTAATCATTAGTATTATTAACCACAGCCACATACATCTACCTTCCAACACTTGTCTTCTAGAGAAACAGCAGCTGAGTTGAGGGTCTCACTGGATTAGCAAATGTGTATAAGTGCATGTTTCTATATATCAATAAATACAAGAGCCTGAAGGTTGACCTTTGGTTTGTACACTTGCTATTTTACTCCACAAAAAACAGTCTGATTGTTTTTTAATGCAATGGTATATAGTTAGGGCTTTGTCTTTTGTTCAGTATCTGTGTCAATGCTTGGACTATCGGTTTAAGTTTAACGAATTGAAAAACGGAATGACCAATACAAATGTGTCATATGTTGATTATTGTTTCATAGTTGTTGTAATTTCTGAAATATGATGATGCCTAAGATAAGGTTTTAAGATGGTGAGGCATACACAGGCTAGTTAAGTTATCCATGTTCAGCTAAGAAGCAGGTGATCAGTGGAACATACTCACATCCTGTAATATGAATAACAGTCTGCCCATAGCTGCAGCAACTGTCCACAAGTGATGTAGCTGCAATAACTATATACATAACCAGCCAAAGTGGTGCAGCTACAACAACAATCAACACAGTCAGCAATAATGGTAGAACAAGTAATCAACTAACTGTAGAGAAATCAAGTATGACCTGTAATATACACAGAAAAGTGACCACAGCTCTGGGCGCACAAACATATTATCATACAGGCGATTTCCATCACAAAATGGAAAACTAACCTACAGGTTTAACAAAGCTTTGATCTAATGTGAGCTGGGCACTCCAGGAGAGAGCTTACTAGTGCAGAAACTGTTTTCCTGGCAAATCGTAATATACAGTTAATAACGATGGTAAAAATATATCTATTTTACAACTACTGTACAGAACGTACTGTGCCAACTCTATATCCTTTATAGTGATTTGATACTCTACAGACCAGAGCATTCTTCCTGTACTCAAAGTACACTACGTCTGTCAATTGCTAGTTTGATCGTCCATTTTGCCATGCCACAAGACAAGACACTGCTTTCATAGTACTAAATAATATCATTCAGCATAGACAGTACATTCCAACCTGACATGTAACATCCAACCAACCACAAATGTTACTGGAAGGGTCAATAGTGTTACACATAAAAAAAAAAGTTGAAAAAATGGTGGATTACATAGTTTGGATGAGCAACCTCTCAATTATGATATTTATGACTCACAGACATTACATTCATGTAAACAATTACATTATACATTTCTGTTTATATTTAAAAAAGTGGTTTTAATTTTGCACAAAATAGAACAACAATGTTTGTTATAACAACATATCTGACACATTTCTATAATGCTTTTGAACTTGGCTGAATAATACAGTAACAATTAATAAAATATGTTTGGAAAGTTTGCATCAGTATAATAAAAGAATTGCCAAATTATTCAAACCCATTATTAACAGAGTAGTTAGTAGGCCTAATATATGTTTACTTATGATTGCACTGAACATTTACTTACACAGCTGTGAGGTATTAAAGATCTTCAAGCTTTGTTTACACAAGGCACTCCCAGACAAAACTTAAGAGATTCCAAAGTATTTACAAAGTAGTACAAAGCCAGGTCAGCTAGTTTGTTGCGGTATGTTTTGTGTTGTACCATATTTCGTAAACTTTGTATCAACTCAGTTCTCGTCTTACCTAATATTAAATTGTGAAAGAACTGAGGAATGCGATAGTGTAGTTCTGTCGATCTGAATTTCTGAAGACTTTTACTTCTATCAAGCTGAATTTGGGATTATCACAAAAAATAAGTTTTATCAACCTGCCATCCACGTGTACAAAGTTCCGGTGAGTGATGAGGTAGCCACTTCTTCTACCTGGCAGTGGTACTCTTAGTGGTAAAAGAAAGGAGTCTCACATTTGAACCTCAATTACAATAGCCAGTTGTGTCTGGGAGTGTCTTGTATTAAATCATAGAGAAATTATACTGTATACTTCCCAGCGCTGCTCCTTCAAGTCGCCACTACCGAGATCACAGACAACCAAACGTCCATAGTAATTAACAACTCAGTATGAAAGATGCCAGTTTTTCGCGGTTAAACTCACCAAACACATATAAGTCTATAATGGAATTTCCATATCTTCCACATTATGATGAAAAACTATGGTCTGTGCACACTAAAATTCCGCTGCTATTGTTTTCTAATATATACAGGTGTCATTTCGCGATTCGTTAATATACACAATGTTTTGCTTAAAGCACAACTCCATAATGCCCAGCGAGGACACAATCTGATATCTCGTTTAATCTAAAGTTTTGGAAAGGGATGCGAATCCCAAGGCACCATAGCTTCTCTCTTGCATTACCATTTTTTCTGTTTAGCTTCCATTATTTATCTTACCAACAAGAGACACCAACAAGAAAACAAGACAAGTCTAGCATTCATTTCAAGTATTTGTCCCTCAAAATGTAGACAGTGTCATCGGTTTACTTTTAACAAAAGAGGAATCCTCTTCTTTGATCAACTTCTTAACAATTGCAGTAACGATAATAATAGGAAACAATATTTTCTGGTCAATCAGGTCCCAGGTAGAGCAATGTTCCAATACGAATGATCCTGCATCAGACCACTGTCATGGACTCCGGCATTCAAGTAGAGCAATATTCCAATACAAATGATTCTGTATCGATCCATTCTCAAGGACGACTGCATCACATTAACCTCTGCTAGTGTGTTACTGCAGCAACACACATCGCAGTCTTCACTCTTTCCAGGATGTCTTGGGTATACGTGACAACTCCAAGCAGATGTGAAGTCCAAGGAGCTCAGAAGTATAGACGCAACACTGAAGGCTTTATTCATCACTGTAACTCAGAATCATACAGGTCGTAGCCATTCTAGTCGGTCCTCCTCCCCAAGGTAAGACAACAGCGGCTGACTTTTATCATCAATACACAGGTTCTTTCTTTCCAGTGGTTCAGAAGTAGAGGTCAGCGTTGAAGGGGTTGGGGTCGGACACAGGGACGGGCATGGCCATAGGTACTGGTACTCCTCCAATCCTGAGGTCGTCCATGTTTGTCCAGCCGTTGGTGGTGTTGGCGGAGGTGTCGTTAACCATACTGCTGCTGATAGTCTGAGGAGCAAAAAAATACCACCGTTAGTAAGATATCTAGCCAACATTACTGTTCTTAAGGGGGAAGTTTTGAGTTGATAATTCTGGAGCAACTGAATCCTCCAAACTATTCCAAGCAACAGAACACCATTATTTTTACCCCTATGGTCCTGTTGTTTCCTAGCATACTTTGGAGGAATCAAGGCACTCCAATGTACCAAAAAAGAATTACCACCTTAACTGTAAATAATAACACCTCCATTATTAACCTCAAGAACACCTGTCACTGTTAGAACACGACTGACTAGCCTATAACTCGTGTCAAGACCCACCTTCTACTATATAACAAGTGTCTTGGGTTATAGCACAAGTTAGTATTCCTGAACTTAAAAAAAACAAAAAAAATTATAATTGTGTTATCTCATGGTAAGAGGGCCTTATTAGCACTAACCACAATCCCAGGACTAGGAGGTAATACTAAACTTAATATTCTGCTGAGCAACGTACTGCAGTAGTAAGTGGCTGGAGTTGCCTTTATACTAAGCAATCACAGTTGTTTGGTAAAGCACAGACATCCGCATCATGCTGCTTCGTACAAATAAACCATAAACGTAGAGTCCAGGATATGACCTTATACGTTAGCTAAAGTAAAGAGAGAGAGAGAGAGAGAGAGAGAGAGAGAGAGAGAGAGAGAGAGAGAGAGAGGTGCCAGACGAATGGAGAGAATGCATATAGAACAGAGAGAAGAATGAATGAAGGTGAAACTAGATGGATGAATGGGGATGAAGAGAGAGGTGAGGGCCGGGCAGCTGAAGAAATTAAGAATAGTATAACAACATGATCGATATATGATAAAGAAATAAAAACAAAAAAAACATAATTGTTGTACTTTCAAATTTCATAACTAACTTTATCATTTCCTTCAAGTATGTGTCTCTCGATGTTTTTTTTTTATTTCTATCTATTTTTATTTTATCACTGTTTGGTCAGTGTTGCGTTGGGTAAATGTCGTGTCATCCACCATTGGCAACTCATCACCAATACCACCACCACCATGCACTTCCACCAACACCACCACCACCACCACTTCCTCCTCGTCACAATCCTCTCCACAACTTTACTTCTTCTTCATTTTACACGTATGTACAGTTGGACACAGGAATTCTTGGTATAGCCCTAGTGAAAGATGGTCAATTTCTCCCAATATCAAGTTCCTTAGTGCCAAACAGAAGAAGACATCAGGGGCAGAAGTCAGTATTGAGGATGGTAATAAAAAGCAAGTACCTGATAATAGACATTAGTTACTCAAATGGGACAGGTATCTTTTCACCTGGGCTGTACCACCAATTCCTGTGTCCAACTGTACTATCAAAGACAAAACTCGTGTCGTGAAAACTGGTGAAAATATATGGTAGAGGACTAAACATACTGGGCACGAACGTTAACTATGGTTGAGATTTTCATTATGTTTCACAAGTTATATTAAATCATTGGACAAGACAGGGACACGAGTTTGGTCTTTGATAGTACACATTATTACCAGTCATGATCGTTTCGTACCCATAATCAACCATAAAAAGCAAATGCCTCTGTGAAAGCGAACTGGATTAATAACGTATGTGTGTGTGTGTGTGTGTGTGTGTGTACTTGACTTGATGCTGGATTAAAAAGTATTGTTGTTCCCGTTATTAACTAGGACACACAATGTATGTACAGTACAAGCAATATCGTTCACTAACTCGCATTAGAATGTTGTGCAGTGTGGTAAGGAGAGAGAGAGAGAGAGAGAGAGAGAGAGAGAGAGAGAGAGAGAGAGAGTGCGGGGGTGAATGATGGGAGGGAGGGAGGGAGGTAGACAGAGAACTGTGAGTGGTGAGGGGGGTGATGGAGGAGGGAGGAAAGGAGGGAAGGGGAGAGAACAGTGGTGAAGGAATGATGGGGAGAGAGAGAGAGAGAGAGGGAGAGAACAGTAGCGAGGGGATGATGGAGGAGAGAGAGAGAGAGAGGGAGGGAGAGAACAGTGGTGAGAGGATGATGGAGGAGAGTGCAGGGGGTAACTGAGGGAGGAGACAGCCTTGACCCCCCCCCCTCACCCCCCACCCCCAGGCCACTCGCAGCCAATCTAGCGTACAAACATTGACGTGGTGGAGAGAGCAAGGCAGTCAGTAGTCAGACACACACACCACCAATTCAATCCTCTACAACAATTCATACACATTGGTAAACAACTTCCATGTAATAGACTGCTGATTTTTTTGTATGACGAAAGCCAAAACACTATGGAGAGAGAGAGAGAGAGAGAGAGAGAGAGAGAGAGAGAGAAGAGAGAGAGAGAGAGAGAGAGAGAGAGAGAGAGAGAGAGAAGGAGAGAGAGAGAGAGAGAGAGAGAGAGCGAGAAACACTATGGAGAGAGAGAGAGAGAGAGAGAGAGAGAGAGAAACACTATGGAGAGAGAGAGAGAGAGAGAGAGAGAGGAGAGAGAGATGAGAGAGAGAGAGAGAGAGAGAGAGATAGTAAACATTAAGCAAATATAGTAAGGCTGTTCAGTGAGTGACAAGTGTTAATGTAGGTTGGTGCCTCTACTGCTGGTCTTTCCAAGTTGGGTATGAAGAAGAATGTTCTGTTGTTGTGAAGGAATTCCCCCGTTTGGGAATGCGAGCGTGACAAGCAACTCCAACCAGACACGCTGGCACCCATACACCAACACTGCCACCACCTTGTACAGAAACACTACCAGGAAGAATAACTATACAACGATAAATAAAAAACAACAACTAAAGCATTTCGTGAAGAATATATTACCCCTTTAAAGAAGAGAGATGAATAACATATCTATCATCATTCACTGTCGTCCCTAAAAACTAAATGCAAACATTATGTACGAATATGTGGCAACGCTGTGAGTGGGAATTCCAGTGGAGAGGCGGACTGGAAGGGGTGCCAACAGTGCCGCCACGCTGGAGGTTCACGTCACATTCCTCACTACTAACAACACTACCTAAGTCACGTTCTCGGATACCACGGCTGTTCTACTGTTACATATTATCACTCTGACAAACTGATAATCTGGTACACGTCATATTCTATTGCTATCAGTACTATAAGGTCATCTTTATCAGTTTTTTGTTGTTATTGTGTGGTCAATTATTCATGTATTTCCCACAGTTCCCTGGTCATCTCATTCAACATATTCAGTCTTTTTATGGTTTGTTTTCAACGGGGGTGGAACAGTTACGAAAAGGAGTGCCGAGTATGTGGGACAGTTAGAATGTCGATATGAAAGTGTATATACTGCTGAGTGTGTTGTTATTTCTCAGGCTACAACTTTTGGACTCCTAGTAATCATCGTGGGACAGTTAGAATGTCAATATGAAAGTGTATAATTATGCTGCTGTCTGTGTTGTTATTTCTCAGGCTACAACTCTGGACTCCTAGTAATCATCGTTCCATCTAGGTTTACAGCAGTTCAGGGACACCACTAATCTTCTTTTACCGTACTTTTACAGCTGTACCAAGGCCAGACGAGACCATAAAAGTAAACAAAAAGGCTGTCTTTTATCATAGGTGTATTACAGAATTCTGGGTCAGCAACTGAACATAATAATTATAATCTATATTGTCGACAAATTAATTCCTACTCCTTCCTCTTCTTTATTGGACAGCCGAGATTATTTCAAATGTCCACTGCTCAAGTTAAAAGCCCATTCCTCAAAAAATAATCTACCGTAGTAATCTAACTGTGTCTGTGTTTTCCCTCCTGACTCCCTGCCATCCACTCATCACTGACCAAACCATCATGCATGTGAGTCACTTGTATGACGTCCACACACAAACACACACATTCAATATAAACATGACGTTGCTTGTCTCCCGCCTCTCTATACCTTCCTCTACACCATCCTCTATTCGCTCTTTACATACACCATACAGGGGCACGATGTGAAAATAATCAGTTGATATTGCTCAACACATTCTATATTGTGTCTGTAGTTGTTTGCGATCATAGAGTATAATATATAACACAGAACCAATAGACCTACAATATACTACATACTATTGCATCTAGTAGTGAGCAACTTTGGGCCTTGAAGAGAAGATTAAGAATACATGGCCGACGACTGTGTTGCTGGGCGGGAAAGTCCCCAAGGGTGCCTCGTTGCACGCCCCAGTATATACGGTCCTGAGGAAGGGACTGTGGGCGGGTGATGGCGTCTCTATCTTCCTTACTCTCCCATGATAGGCAGGAAAATTGAACTGGTTTCCCTTCCCATGATATTCGTCCTAATATTTCCATGGAAGTGGACGTAATATTAACAAGACCAAAATTAATCTAGCATAACCAGTTTTAATCTGGTCTGGCCTTACCGAGGCTCGCCTGACCTTCCCTTAACACCATAACGATGCAGTCCCTCCTAAAACACACGGGTACCCTGAACAATAAGAGACTTGGATAATAGTTCTAGGGTCGCAGTCGGACAAGGTCGCTCGGTGCGTGAGGGAGGCCCCACCACGCGGCAAAAACTTGTTAGGTAACCGCTCTCTCCCATAATATTAGTGCTGGAGCAACAAACGGCTTGGCTACACCACAATTCCATACCACAGCTGAATGGACGTGGGAAGGGATGATATGGAGTGATGGTAGTAATATTTTTTTTGTTTTTTAATCAAAGCTTTCGTATGGTGAGAAGGAGAGAAGTAAAGCAGTAGTGGGGGTCGATGCGTTGTGAATGATGCGAGTTGATACTATGGTAATTGTTTTTACAGACGGCATTAAAATTTTACTGCATCCTTAACTTGCAATGCTGTTTAATTGGGTAACTATTTGAAAGGCATTTAGTTTATCTTATTTCCAATTATTGTTCATTATTAAGATAGGCTCAGAATGCAAAAATCTAATAATAATAATAATAATAATAAATAACTAATAATAATAATAATTAATAATAATAATAATACCAGGCTCTCGTAATAAGCATGATAGATTAAAGTAGACTCCTCTCGTATTTCAATTAAGGGACCCTGTGATGTAGTCAGAAAATTGGGATGTAAACGAGTCCTTCAAATAATGCCACGAAAACACCACCTCTATGGAAGGAGCTTGTTTCGTGGCATAGTCAGGAGGAATGAGAAGCCACCACCAACAATTCCTCATACACGATCACAGGGTCCTTAAAAATATAGTTATAACATTGAGTGATGAGCTACATAGACCTAAAACATGAATAATATTATCTCCAAACATTTGCCAGGAGGAGAGGAAGACCGTCTCATGAGAATTTGTTGATATTTGCTTGTGTGACCTTTGACCCCTTGACTGGTTACCCCTTGACCTGGAACCTTTAGTGTCTGGTCCAGGGTAACAAATGGCTGGCTGGCTATACTGGGTGAGACAATCATGAAGCCACAATAGATTGATGTCTAAATTCCTCAGTCACCAAGAGAAACATTATAGGGCTAATGCATTATCGGCCTTTTTTATTATTATTATTATTATTACTATTATTTATTATTATTATTATTATTATTTTTTTTTTTTTTTTTTTTTTTTTTTTTTACTGATGTGATAATGT